>JARVZY010008064.1:0-20497 GCA_030686995.1 Artemisia argyi | reverse complement strand
AGGTTGATAATTTGTTACAATTACATGGATGACGGGTTATATTCCTTAATACCATTCGTGGGGTGGCGTACGTACTTCCCCAACTCTATAAGCTCCTACTTCACTCCTATGTCGAGATTGCAAGAAGCTCCTAACATGGGATCATTAGAATTCGCTCATGCATTAAATACAACCATAATAACCTAGTACGCATTGGTTCATGTTTCTTAAGACGTTCAAGCATGTTACCCTATGGAAGTCTGCCAGTTTTCTTAAGCCTAACATCGAAATCATTCTTCCGTAACAACTATAAACAAACAATCAACCCATAATTAACATCTAGGTTTCACTACATCTAAGCAAACACACAAGAGATCTAGCCTAGCATGTTAAATTCAAGATAAGCGTAAGATATATTCAAACAACACATAGACATATTGAATGAATTGAAAGGATACTTATCTCAATTGAACATGAAAGGTTTCAAAGGGTAAAAACCCTTGAAAGAACAGTAAAATTCTTGCTAGGGTTTCTCCAAAGTTATCCCTCTTAAGTTACATATTTATGAATGAAAATTGCAAAACTATATATAGATTATACAAGGTGACAACGTCAAGAAGAAATGTCTGACGCCGTCAACTCGCCGCCCACAATGATATCGGATTGCCTAGATCCAGATTTGACGCCGTCATGTGTAATTGAGTTCTGGGCCGTCACCATGTCTTGAACCTTGATGGCCATACGTGACGCCGTCACGTTTTCTCTGGACCGTCACCACTTCTAACTCTTGGCACCGTCACATGAATACTCTTGACGCCGTCAGGTACTGTTCCCAGCAAGGAAAATTAAGACTTTGCCGTTTTCTTCACTTTTATGCTCCAAAAACGTCCAAAATGCTTGCTTTTCCATAATTCACTCCAAAAGTACCTAAAATCACAAAAGAAACGATTTAGGGCAATATTTGATCAAATAAATTCAATTCCGGGCTTAAATGACCCCCTAAAAATGGCTCATTTTTCGCCTCATCACTTCTCTTCATGAGTCTTAAGCTGTTGGGAAGCATATGCCATAACCTTCCCTCGTTGCACCAAAACTACTCCTAACCCTTGATACAAGGCATAACAATAAACCACAAAATCTTCTACTCCATCTGGCAAAGCCAATATCGGTGCACTACAAAGCTTCTGCTTCAAGGTCTGATAGGCCTTCTCTTCTTTTTCTCCCCATTCATACTTCTTATCCTTGTGAGTCAATGCGGTTAACGGTTTAGATCTTGGAGAATCCCTCGATGAATCTCCTATAATACCCAGCCAATCTTAGAAATTGACGAATTTCTATGGCGTTAACCGGCGTTGCCCATTTCTCAATCGCCTCAATCTTAGCGGGATCCACATGTAATCCTTCACTATCAATCACATGACCCAAAAATTGAACCTTCTGAATCCAAAACTCACACTTAGAGAATTTTGTTTACAATTGCTCGTCCTTGAGCAATGTAAGAATTGTAGCCAAATGCTGTTTGTGCTCTTCCTCGCTCTTTGAGTAGATCATGAGATCCATGAACACTACAGGCGCATTGGTCAAACCAAAAGGCATAACGTGAAACTCATAATGACCATAACGGGTCCTAAATGTCGTCTTCCGGAACCCTAAGTTGGTGATAACCAGAACTCAAGTCAATTTTAGAATAGTAACTTGATCCTTGCAACTGATCAAACAAATCATCAATCCTCGGTAACGGGTAGCGGTTCTTCACGGTTAACTTATTCAATCCTCGGTAGTCGATGTACATCCTAAATGATCCATCCTTCTTCTTTACAAACAACACTGGAGCTCCCCAGGGCGAAGAACTCGGTCGAATAAATCCTTTATCCAACAGCTCTTGCAATTGCTTAGATAACTCCTTCATTTCCGATGGCGCTAAACGATATGGTGCACACACAACAGGTGCAGCTCCTGGAACTAAGTCGATGCGAAACTCCACTTGTCGGGATGGCGGAAGTCCCGGAAAATCTTCAGGAAATACTTCAGGAAATACTTCAGGAAACTCACGCACTAGAGGAACATTCTCGAGTCGCTTCTCTCCCCACTCCTTCTTAGCCACGTGTGCTAGGAATGCGTAACATCCTTTCTCAAGATATTTCATGGTCTTGATACAGGATATGATATTCAGGAGAGTTCCACTCCTATCACCTCGAACAATCAAAATCTCATCATTGAGAGGGATATGAACAACTCGTTCTCCACAAATAATGCTCGCTCGATTCTTGGATAACCAATCCATTCCAACTATCACATCAAAGCTTCAGAGCTCGATTGGCATCAAATCAATGCTAAACGGGTGATCTAAAAGATTAAGGGTACAGCCACGGATCACGGTGCGGGTACCTACTAGGTTACCATCAGCTAACTCAATACTATAGCTAACGTCTGGGGTAAGTCAAAGTAACGGTGCAATCTTAGAAGACACAAAACTCATATCGGCACCCGAATCAAACAAAACTTTAACACGAAGGTTGTTGAGAAGAAACGTACCAGTGACAACATTTGGATCTTGTTGCGGCTCTCCATTTCCCATAACGTACACTCTACCTCGAGCACCTACATTTCCTTGTCCCGCATTCTTCGGGCATTGTCCCCTATAGTGTCTACGCTCTCCACATCCAAAACAAGTAACCACAGGCTGGGCATTTCCTCCTGTCGCCACAACCTTATTCTTACAAAATCTTGAAACATGACCAACCTTTTGACACTTCATACATCTCACAGCACATGGTCCAGTATGATGCTGGTGGCACTTCCCACAAAGAGTTTGCTGTCCAACATTCGCTCCTCCTTGTGCAGCCACAAATCCCTTAACAGTCTCCTGTCTCCTATTCTGTTGGTGATGGTGATTGTTGTTACGGTACTGATTGTTGTTATAGCGGTTGTTGGGGTTGTTATAGTTGTTGTTCCTTCTGTTATCCTCCCATTTTCTCTTGTTGTCAAAGTGATTACTTTTCTGAACAATACCATGCTTTGTCACCTGATCCATAAGGCGTTCAGCCATGCTAATAGTATCATCTTAAGTCTCGGCATTGTACGACGTAACATTCCCTAGAATACTCGTAGGCAATCCACCAATAAATTTCTCTAGCAACTTCTCTTTATCGGGCACCATGTGAGCACAAAACACTTTCAACTCTTGGAAACGTCACACATAAGTAGCAAGATCAGAATCCTTCACAGCCAAATAATAGAACTCAGTATCCAACTTCCTCAAATCACTACGAGAACAGTACTTCTTAACCATAGCTTTCTTAAAATCTTTCCATGAAGTATTATAAGCATCCTCCATTCCCTTTTCCTGAACATAAGCATTCCACCAAGACAAGGCATGTTCCAACAATGTGCCTGTCGCATACTTCACCATATTGTTCTTAGTACAATTGCTCCTATGAAACACCGATTCCACTTTCTCAAACCATTGAGTCAATCCAATAGCTCCTTCAGTTCCCTTGAAGGTAATGGGCTTACAATCTATGAATTCCTTAAAAGTGCAGAAATGGTTGTTGGAAACCGCTTGAGCTCTAGCCGGTCCAACATTCTGAGGAACACCTGCTTGCCTGGCAAGCGCTGCTGCAACACCCTCATCAATCATCTGCTGAATAGCAGCAGGGGTCATCTTCCTAGGAGGCATAATTCTATCAATCAATACAAAGCGCAACACTTGCAAGTATTTGATTAACGTGTCAGAATCATAGCACAAGATAAAGCATCGTCTCATGAATAAAATCATAATATAGCATAAGTTAACATCAATAATAGTACATCACCATAATACATCATAGATTTCATACTTGACATTGGTCTTACAAGATATGCAAAACAAGTACAAGTTTCGAATAAAATCTTCCGACTGAAGAATTCAGTTTAGCATATACTAGGTAAACTACCATTAAGATACCAACTACTATAAATGATCCAATCACTGATCTCCTGAACGATCTCCATACATAGTCATCACATCAATGTTGTCATAGGACCTAAGGCGGGTCATCCTCTCTGCATAGGCCTGTCTCTATATCTCATGCAACTCACTCCATAACTCGCTGATACTAGTACGATAGTGTCGACTATCAATGTCCAAGAACACCTCCTTCATGGTCAACTTATCAACCATCTTCTCCAACTCAACCATCTTCCTATCTAGCGAATCCATACACTCCTGAAATGCAACACTCATCCGCTCCAACAAACTCAACCTCTCCACCTGCCTCTGAAGCTCCATATACATCTCTCCTGCAGCGTTCCTATCATCTTGAACCTCCCTCCTCAATCCTGCAACCTCAGACTGCCTATCACTCATACACCTAGTGATACTCTTATGACTATTCTTACACCACTCTACATCCTGCCTCAGATGACTCATAGCAGCTCTAAGCTCTGATGGAGTAACACGGGCTGCTGCCGATGACTCACCAATCTCGTGCGCAGATGTAACCTCAGCCTCAAGCGCTTATCCTAATGCCTCAGACGTATCCGACTCATAAGTCACATCCGACACAACCGGCGAAGGCGGCGCGGGAACATCCTGATCCTCCTCCATAAACTCGTCATCATCATCCTCCTCGTCATCATCATCGTCATCCATCTCCTCATCTCCATCTTCCTCAATATCAACATCATCCTCTAAACCTACCTCATCATCTAAACCAACATCAACATCCAACTCAACATCATCTCCTAAAGGCAATGGGTCAACAACGGGTGGGACTGGAACCTGATCATGGGGAACTGGGACAGACATGATACTCTACAAGAGTATAAGAAAAAATAAAAATACTAGCCAAATTTTTGCAGAAAACCATTTTATAAGCCAAAGCATGATAGTGGAAAATGTCCAAACCAATCTCAATATAAAACATATATATATATATATATATATATATATATATATATATATATATGTAAAGTTTAAAAGAAATACCAGGGCGCGAAGTGGCATGGAAGGCTGTCGGCTTTCTGTCTCAAAACATTTTGACTCCAGGAAAAAGTTTATAGTCGAGTGCTAGCTCGTTCTCTATAAACGATGGCTCTGATACCATTCTGTAGCACCCCCAACTCAAAATACGGCAGCTGACATGCTGGGGGCACTACGCGAATCGAAACCAGGCATCTTTATAGCTAACGACCACAGCACGGGACGTTTAAAAGTGCCTCAAAACACATAATTCGTTTTACAAACCATTTTAGAGCAAACAGGCTCTTTAACAAATAGCAGCGGAATAAAAATAAAAGTTTGCAGCGGAAAATGACAAAGTTTAGCAGCGGAAAAACCAAGTGTAATAGTAGAAATACAAAGTTTAGCAGCGGAAAGTAAATAAGTTTAGCAGCGGAAAATATTAAAGACACACCAAGGTTTTACGAATGACATGAAAAATAAACATAGTAGAAATAAATAAGCTGCCTTGACAGAAAACTTCCTTCGTCCAGCCACTCCACCACGCCCAAGATCATAAAGCTCCAAAACTTAATTAGTAGTAGTACCTGAGAAACACAAGCTTAAAAGTCAACACAAAGGTTGAGTGTAATCCATAGGTTTAAAATAATAAAGTTGAGCACATGGGTTTTAATCATATGATATAAGCAACAAATGCATATACCAGGGTAATCAAGGTAACACCCAATATGTAGAGGCATCCCTGTGCATACATATGGTTGATGATACTAAACTCATGACACGCAAGACGTTAACCAAACCAATCAACAGTAACTCTGTACTGACATAAACAATAACCGCGGAATTTCATAATAATAAGTGCCCCCAAGGCCAGGTACTTGCCAATACCCAGCAAAACGACAAATAGTACATCCGCATGTCAAGCCCTTGACAACTACGAATGGGATGGTCAGTCCTATAGGCCTATAAACTAAGTTCGCGCTCACCCGCAGGTGACTAATGGCTCATGATCTGAGGGTCTTTCCGGCAAGACAAGCTACTTAGTAAATCGTCAGGAAATATATATATCATTCAGGAAAAGCTTAATACTTGTGCTCAGAAAACATTTAAAGCATGTGTCTCACCCTATGGGTTTATAAACAATTAAAATATAAAAAGCGGGGCTATGAATCACACATTAACAATAGCAGCAGGAAACGAGATATAGCAACCAATCAATAATGCGTCATAGCAAAAAGGGACCTCAACACAACCTAATCAATATAAATGGCATAACTCAGAACTAAACTCGAATATTCCCATAAACAATGCTTGAGTAAAAGTTTTGTAAATACAATGGCATTTGAAAGAAAATAGATTTCGTAAAGTCTCGTGTGGGAGACAAGAAAGTTTAGAAAAGAAATAAGTCGGCGGATCAACCAAATGCAAAAGAAAGACGAAAGAACTTCTCGAAGAAAGTTGTCAAAAAGAAATGAAAAGAAAAGAAATAATAAAAATAAAATAAAAGAACTCACTCAAATAAAAATAAATAATAACACGTAACAATTAGTCTCGGATTTTACCCATTTTTCCCAAAATTAATGTTGAAATAAAAGGTTTTGAAATAATAATAATATTTGGTAAAATAATTTAAGTTTATAAAGAATTTTATAAAATTTCGGCATGACCTGCCCATTTATATAACATTTCCCGAGTCAACGGCTCTTTATTTTTAAACAATATTAACATATATATAAGTAAATATGATTGGATATATCATTCATGTAGTCCATTAGTTGTTTAGGTTTTATCGACCATTTTGTATTTGTTCAGGTTCCAGGTACGTTAAGATCTTTACGGGCCTAACGTACCCTATCGTCTCGTGTACCAAAGGGTCCATAAAATCCAAATAACCAAGGCCATAAATCCGATACGTACAATTCAAGCTCACAATGTCATAATACGGAAACATGTCCGATAACAAGTCCACTAAACTATAACAATATATTTTAGATTTCATATATATATTATCCGTTTTTATTATTTAGTTACCGTTTCTAATAAAAATATATCCCGAGACTATTAATCAATACCCAAAATAATCATCACGACAATAACAACAACTCTAAAACCAAACTCGAATCAAAACTAAATAATCTGAAACCAAATCAAATCCAAACCGAGTCTTACTCCATCTCGGCTAAACTAAAATCATCCAAATCCGATCCAAATCGAACCCAAACCAATCCAAACTACTAAAACAACAACAATAATAATAACAATACTCCCCCCACCACCACCCAAGTGGCGGTGGTGGTGGCTCTTGGCTAGCGAGCACAACACAAACCAAACGGACCCTCAGTATTCAAATCCAAACCAAAAATATACACTCCCTTGTCACTAGTATCAAACAACAACAACAACAATAAACCAATCCCTCACCGAGTCACGAGTTGAATCGGTGAGTCCATACCCAATCGCGGCCAAACGAGAGCAAGAAGAAATCCACACGAGTTTTGAGCTTAAAAACAATATCAAAACAATTTTTGTAAAACTTTTAATATTAAAAATCGGATTTATTTAAAAATATAAAACTAGGGTTTTTAAAAATTAAAAGAAAATAAGAAAAGGGGTGGCGGGGGTGGTGTTTTACCGGTGTAGGAAGGATGGCGGTGATGGTGGTGGTTCTCGGTGGTGATGGTCGCGGCGGTGGAGGCGCGTGGAGGTGGATACGGGGTGTTTGGGGGTGCGGGGTTTACACGGGGGTGTCGGGGAAGTCCCGATCTATAAGATTGTAAAGAAAATGGGTAGGCGGAAAATATTCCGGCGGCCGGAGGGTGGCCGGCGGTGGTCGGAAGGCGAACGGAAAGAGAGGAGGAGAGAGAGAGAGAGAGAGAGAGAGAGAGAGAGAGAGAGAGAGAGAGAGAGAGACGAGAGAGAATATTTGTGTGTATGTGTGTTTTAATTATATAAAATGAGAAAAATGGGGTGAGTTGGGGTATATATATGATGTAATAAGTATAGGGTAGGTTTTGAAATTAATGAAAGTATGGGGTAAGTGGAGGATGATACTCTAAGGACCAATATTTCCATCGAAGTAAACTTCTAACGTTATACGCTCCGGGGCTCGAACGACGTAGCAAACGGACTCAAAAATTTACGAAACTTGCGCCATTGTTCACGAAATAATTTTTCCAATAAAATTAAGCATAAACTTCAGAGTTTTTCCAAAAATCAAAATAATTCAAATAATTTGGCAAATGCAATACAGTTCGAGTGTTCTAGTTTGTGTTGACTCAATCAATGAATAAAGTTCTCGTTTCCAATATATCTCACGTTTCTCAAGCCCAATTAATCACAAATAAAAGTTTTAATGTGTCTCAGGTATGAAAATAAATATTTTGGCTAGTAATAGGTTTAGAAAAAGTACCGGGGGTTACATGTAGCTCCAAATATGAAGTCATTGTTAACAGACAATAACTGAGTATCGAAACCAGCTTGTAACGATCCTATAAAATATCTTTAATTTATGTTTATAAAGACCTTTACAATTTGATAGCGTGAGAATCCTGTGTTTTTATTTTGTCAAGATTTGCTTCTTGGTTTATAGGTCTCAAATAGTCTTACTTGTTTGTAATTCTAGTTGCAGCTGACATTATATGTGTGTTTGCGTCGGTTGACCTTGGTCTGACGTTGTGTAGTCAAGTTTGAGTTATATCAGATTGTAAATTGTTTGCAGTCATCCTCTCAAAACTTCAGGGTAACCATTTAGTTTACTTAAAAATCAAAGCCATAAGTTTACTATTGGTCTAGTCGTGGTGCTTATTCAATGTTAGTGGATTCTGATGTAACAACAAACTTGTTTGATTGCAGCAAGGTGATCAGGTGTTGACTGTGATCTCACTGACCCAGAAGTCAGCTCTTAGGAAGCATACAAGAAAACTAGAGCCATCCGCAGATGTCTCACCAAGCGTCATGTAATGCTCTTTCACTGTTGATTGTTGACTTTGAATTGGTTGCTTATTCCGAGTTTAGACTTTGATATGATTTTGCTAACATGGGCTTTTCTTGAATTTATCAAAGATAAAAATCTTAGGGACCAAAACATTGTTTTATTGGTGTTAGATGTTTGAATATTTGAATAGTTTGTTGCTGTCAACATAGTGACTTCTGTGGTTGTGTTTTGGTTTACAGTTGACTCATGAAATTTGCAGCTGTTAAAATATCATTTTTTTGTTTCGTCGGGTCCGCTACATCGGCATTTGGGGCATCAACTATGAGGGAACGTGTTGGGGCAATTGATATCAACGAAGACCCTTTGGTTGACGTAGATATTGATGATGATGTTGAGAACTCTCGTACACAAAGGCTACATGATGAAGTTAGGCCAAAGAAAAAGGCAAAGACTTCTCGTGTTACTTTTGATGACCTGGCTGTGGATATACAGTGTGGGTAGAGACATATGGTGAAAACCAATGATGGGCCAACACCAACTAACTGTGCTGAAAAGTTGAAACTAGTTGACTTACCACGGTTGGATCCTTTATTTTTAGCGGCCTTTAATATCTTTGGTGAGTCAAGGGATATGAGAGAGGCATGGATGGCTTTGCCATCGGACCCCGACATCTTAAAGGGATGGATTGAGATGACAGGTAAAACATTCGGGGTTTTCAAGTAGGGAGATCGTAAAGGGGTTGTAACGCGATAGATCAATTGCAAACAGAATTCAGGATTTTAATGAAGCATGTTGCTATGGTTCTGCATGCCTTGTTTATCGAAATTTTCATGTCTTCCAAAAAAGTTAATAAAGCAAGTGCAATTATTGGGATGCTACATGATAAAATGATTCCATGGTACTCATTTTTTTTAATTAATCTCATTTCACAAACAATACTAACTTTCTCTCCATCTTACGATCACCAAAGATTCCGGCTTACGGAAAAACTTCCGGCCACTCTTTTTCTTGTACCAAAAGATAGATCGCTGCCACCACCATTTCGCACGGTAAAAATCAACCACTTTTTTGTCTTTAATAAACTTTTTATCCGGGTTTTAAATAAATTTTATTAATAAAAATGGTTTAAATACCCTAAACTCGTGTGGATCTTTAGTTGACTCGGTCAACCACTGAGTCAACTCGGTTTGATATTCTTGATGTTTTCTTGTTTCTTTAAATGTTGTTGGTCTTTCTAACATTTAATTTGTTTTTTGTTTGAATTTTTGGACTTGGTTTCGGGTTTGTAAATATATGCGTGGCCTGAATCTCAGTTACAACAAATATTTTTGTATAGATGTTACTTTTCGAATGAATCATGAATAAATGTTGTGGTTCGAAATTTTGTGTAAACTTCAAATACAATAACATTTTTACGTTGAGATTGGTATTTGGAAATTTTATGATATGTGTTTTGACTTTGAGTATCAGTAAAAGGATCTTATAATATGTAGCAATAGATTGATATTTTTTTTCATGAAAACAAAATATCTAACGGTTGTTGAATTTTTATTGGATTATTAAACAGCACAAATGAATGTCCAAATGGTGCCTCCACACATCAACAACAATCCCCACCGCCGACACACCACCACTAACAACAATAACCACCTCCACCACGACGCCGACGACAACAACAATCACCAGCCCCCTCACCCAATAAGCTTCGTCCAGAGAGTTATAATCTGGGTTTTTTTTTTTTTTTCTTCTTGTTTTAGTCTGCTTGTGCCTAATAGAACTAAAATTTAAACATGGTAATATGAAAATACAAGTTGTTGACATAGATGTATTCCATGTCAACTTCGATTTTATAAATGAAGAGGCAATAAAACTCAATGGGAATGCCACTCTCGATATACTTTTTAAAGTATCTGGCAATTTCGAACGTGATATGTGCCATTTTAAAATAACCAAAACTATGTCTAGACAGTGGCCAATAGTTGCTTTTTCTAACACCTCATATTCCTTGTTATCGGAATACGGGAGAGAAATTTTACACGTTAAATTTGAGTCTAGTTACCTAACTCACTTTCCACCTAATAAGTTCCCTCTTTTTAAAGAGGCTTTAACTATAGGGTTCTCTACGTTTCAGCTTGACATTAAGTATGAATGGAATGTCAAGCGGGACAGACTTTCTATTATACCTCCTCGTATTGTCCAACTAAGTTATTCTTGTCAAATTCCCTATATGGCTACACATCAGCGAACAAGATGTGAACTGTAATTTGTAATATATGAAATGTAAAAAGAGGGAACTTATTTGGTGGAAAGTGAGTTGTGTAACTAGACTCAAATTTTGTTTTTTCAAAATAAGCTCTTATTGCCTCTTTTCACTTCTTTCCTATGCGGAACATGTTTGTTTTTTTTTTAAAACCAAACCCCTAACCAGAAGTTCGGTTTTATGTTTTTTTTAAAACCAAACTTCGCACCAAAAGTTCGGTTTGGTTTTATCGGTTTTTGTGTTATAGCCATTATTTTAGCTAAGTTTTTATTTTTCAATTCGGATATCCGAATTACCTAAGTTTTTTTCAATTCGGATATCCAAAATTTCGAATAACGGTTTTATTTATCCGAATATCTATAATTTTTCTAAAACTCTTATATGAGCTCTAAAACTGACATTTCATAAAACCCAATCTTTTTTTCAAATTATAATCAATTTTTCGGATATTCGAATACGGATATTTTTTGAACACCCACAACCTAAATCAAGAAATCCTAGAAAGTAAGTTTAATATGTTTCCAAAAAATAATAAGATTTCGTAACATGTATATAAAGATGAGATATGGGAGCATATATGAAATACAAGAAACTGATTTTACGAATTTATTGCAGTGTCTAAATAAACATATGTTATGTATATCTAACACATGTGTCTTTTAGTTATTCGAAATCAATATACCTCACTTCTTAATCATTGTTTACCGCCTATATATAACATTATAACTCACCACCTCTCATCTCTCAACACACATCAAAAAAAAAGAAAAAGAAATAAAATATGGTTAACTGTTATTGAGCCGAAGTCGAGCAAGACAACACTTCGGTGTGTAATGGCCCATCGGTCAATGTCGTCGAGCGTAGGGGGCAAGTTTGGAGATGCTACGAATGTCCGCAAGCTAGAATATTCTACAGTTTATATTTTGTCCCACTTTTTGTTGCTCCAAATATGAAGTCATTGTTAACAGACAATAACTGAATATCAAAACCCGCTTGTAACGATCCTATAAAATATCTTTAATTTATATTTATAAAGACCTTTACAATTTGATAGCTTGAGAATCCTGTTTCTTTATTTTGTCAAGATTTGCTTCTTGGTTTATAGGTGTGAAATACTCTTGCTTGTTTGTAATTTTAGTTGCAGCTGACATTATATGTGTGTTTGCGTCGGTTGACCTTGGTATGACGTTGTGTAGTCAAGTTTGAGTTATATCAGATTGTAAATTGTTTGTAGTCATCCTCTCAAAACTGCAGGGTAACCTTTTAGTTTACTTAAAAATCAAAGCCATAAGTTAACTGCTGGTCTAGTCGTGGTGCTTATTTAATGTTAGTGGATTATGATGTAACAACAAACTTGTTTGATTGCAGCAAGGTGATCAGGTGTTGACTGTGATCTCACAGACCTAGAAGTCAGCTCTTAGGGAAGCATACAAGAAAACTAGAGCCATCCGAAGACGTCTCACCAAGCATCATGTAATGCTCTTTCACTATTGAGTGTTGACTTTGAATTGGTTGCTTATTCCGAGTTTAGACTTTGATATGATTTTGCTAACATGGGCTTTTCTTGAATTTATCAAAGATTAAAATCTTAGGGACCAAAACATTGTTTAATTGGTGTTAGATGTTTGAAAATTTGAATAGTTTGTTGCTGTCAACATAGTTACTTCTACGGTTGTGTTTTGGTTTACAGTTGACTCATGAAATTTGCAGCTGTTAAAATATCATTTTTTTTTGTTTTGTCGGGTCCGCCACATCGGCATCTGGGGCATCGACTATGAGGGAACATGTTGGGGCAATTGATATCAACGAAGACCCTTTGGTTGACGTGGATATTGATGAAGATGATGGGAACTCTCGTACACAAAGGCTACATGATGAAGTTAGGCCAAAGAAAAAGGCAAAGACTTCTCGTGTTACTTTTGATGACCTGGCTGTGGATATGCAGTGTGGGTTGAGACATATGGTGAAAACCAATGATGGGCCAACACCAACTGACTGTGCTGAAAAGTTGAAACTAGTTGACTTACCACAGTTGGATCCTTTATTTTTAGCGGCCTTTAATATCTTTGGTGAGTCAAGGGATATGAGAGAGGCATGGATGGCTTTGCCATCGGACCCCGACATCTTAAAGGGATGGATTGAGATGACAGGTAAAAGATTCAGGGTTTTCAAGTAGGGAGATCGTAAAGGGGTTGTAACGTGGTAGATTAATTGCAAACAGAATTCAGGATTTTAATGAAGCATGTTGCTATGGTTCTGCATGCCTCGTTTATCTAAATTTTCAACTCTTCCAAAAAAGTTAATAAAGCAAGTGCAATTATTGGGATGCTACATGATAAAATGATTCCACAGTACTCATTTTTTTTTAATTAATCTCATTTCACAAACTATACTAACTTTCTATCCATCTTACGATCACCAAAGATTCTGGCTTAAGAAAAAACTTCCGGCCACTCTTTTTCTTGTACCAAAAGATAGATCGCTGCCACCACCATTTCGCACGGTAAAAATCAACCACTTTTTTGTCTTTAATAAACTTTTTATCCGGGTTTTAAATAAATTTTATTAATAAAAATGGTTTAAAAACCCTAAACTCGTGTGGATCTTTAGTTGACTCGGTCAACCACTAAGTCAACTCGGTTTGATATTCTTGATGTTTTCTTGTTTCTTTAAATGTTGTTGGTCTTTCTAACATTTAATTTGTTTGTTGTTTGAAGTTTTGGACTTGGTTTCGGGTTTGTAAATATATGTGTGGCTGGAATCTCAGTTACAACAAATATTTTTGTATATATGTTACTTTTCGAATGAATCATGAACAAATGTTGTGGTTCGAAATGTTGTGTAAACTTCAAATACAATAATATTTTTACGTTGAGATTGATATTTGGAAATTTTATGATATGCGTTTTGACTTTGAGTATCAGTAAAAGGATCTTATAATATGTAGCAATAGATTGATATTTTTTTTAATGAAAATAAAATATCTAACATTTGTTGAATTTTTATTGGATTATTAAATAGCGCAAACGGATGTCCAAATGGATCCTCCACATATCAACAACAATCCCCACCGCCGACACACCACCACCAACAAAAATAACCACCTCCACCACGACGACGACGACAACAACAATCACCAGCCCCCTCACCCAATAAGCTTCGTCCAGAGAGTTATATTCTGGGTTTGTGTTTTTTTGCTTCTAGTTTTAGTCTGCTTGTGCCTAATAGAACTAAAATTTAAATATGGTAATATGAAAATACAAGTTGTTGACATAGATGAATTCCATGTCAACTTCGATTTTTTAAATGAAGAGGCAATAAAACTCAATGGGAATGCCACTCTCGATATACATTTTAAAGTATCTGGCAATTTCGAACATGAAATGGGCCATTTTAAAATAACCAAAACTATGTCTAGACAGTGGCCAATAGTTGCTTTTTCTAACACCTCATATTCCTTATTATTGGAATACGGGAGAGAAATTTTACGTGTTAAATTTGAGTCTAGTTACCCAACTCACTTTCCATCTAATAAGTTCCCTCTTTTTAAAGACGCTTTAACTATAGGGTTCTCTACTTTTCAGCTTGACATTAAATATGAATGGAATGTCAAGCAGGACAGACTTTCTATTATACCTCCTCGTATTGTGCAACTAAGTTATTCTTGTCAAATTCCCTATATGGCTACACATCAGCGAACAAGATGTGAACTGTAATTTGTAATATATGAAATGTAAAAAGAGGGAACTTATTTGGTGGAAAGTGAGTTGGGTAACTAGACTCAAATTTGGTATTTTCGAAATAAGCTCTTATTGCCTCTTTTCACTTCTTTCCTCTGCGGAACATGTTTGTTTTTTTTAAAACCAAACCCCTAACCAAAAGTTCGGTTTTATGTTTCTTTTAAAACCAAACTCCGCACCAAAAGTTCGGTTTGGTTTTATAGGTTTTTGGTTTTTTTGCAATTCGGTTTTCGGTTTTTCTATTTTTTGGTTTTCGAATATCCAAAATTTTTTAGGACGGTTTTATGTTATAGCCATTATTTTAGATAAGTTTTTTTTCAATTCGGATATCCGAATTAGCTAAGTTTTTTTAATTCGGATATCCAAAATTTCGAATAACGGTTTTATTTATCCGAATATCTGTAATTTTTCTAAAACTCTTATATGAGCTCTAAAACTGACATTTCATAAAATCCAATCTTTTTTGTAAATTCTAATCAATATTTCGGATATCCGAGTACGGATATTTTTTGAACACCAACAACCTAAATCAAGAAATCCTAGAAAGTAAGTTTAATATGTTTCCAAAAAATAATAAGATTTCATAACATGTATATAAAGATGAGATATGGGAACATATATGAAATACAAGAAACTGATTTTAAGAATTTATTGCAGTGTCTAAATAAACATATGTTATGTATATCTAATCATGTGTCTTTTAGTTATTTGAAATCAATATACCTCACTTTTTAATCATTGTTTACCGCCTATATATAACATTATAATTCACCACCTCTCATCTCTCAACACACATCAAAATAAAATAAAATATGGGTAACTGTTATGGAGCTGAAGTTGAGCAAGACAACGCTTCGGTGTGTGATGGCCCATCGGTCAATGTCGTCGAGCGTAGGGGGCAAGTTTGGAGATGCTACGAATGTCCACAAGCTAGAATATTCTACAGTTTTTATTCTGTCCCACTTTTTGTAGCTCCAAATATGAAGTCATTGTTAACAGAAAATAACTGAATATCGAAACCCGCTTGTAACGATCCTATAAAATATCTTTAATTTATATTTATAAAGACCTTTACAATTTGATAGCTTGAGAATCCTGTTTCTTTATTTTGTCAAGATTTGCTTCTTGGTTTATAGGTGTGAAATACTCTTGCTTGTTTGTAATTCTAGTTGCAGCAGATATTATATGTGTGTTTGCGTTGGTTGACCTTGGTCTGACGTTGTGTAGTCAAGTTTGAGTTATATCAGGTTGTAATTTGTTTGCAGTCATCCTCTCAAAACTGCAGGGTAACCTTTTAGTTTACTTAAAAATCAAAGCCATAAGTTTACTGCTGGTCTAGTCGTGGTGCTTATTCAATGTTAGTGGATTCTGATGTAACAACAAACTTGTTTGATTGCAGCAAAGTCATCAGGTGTTGACTGTGATCTCACAGACCCAGAAGTCAGCTCTTAGGGAAGCATACAAGAAAACTAGAGCCATCTGCAGACGTCTCACCAAGCATCATGTAATGCTCTTTCACTGTTGAGTGTTGACTTTGAATTGGTTGCTTATTCTGAGTTTAGACTTTGATATGACTTTGCTGACATGGGCTTTTCTTGAATTTATCAAAGATTAAATTCTTAGGGACCAAAACATTGTTTTATTGGTGTTAGATGTTTGAATATTTGAATAGGTTGTTGCTGTCAACATAGTGACTTCTATGGTTGTGTTTTGGTTTACAGTTGACTCATGAAATTTGCAGCTGTTAAAATACCATTTTTTTTGTTTTTTCGGGTCCGCCACATCGGCATCTTGGGCATCGACTATGAGGGAATGTGTTGGGGCAATTGATATCAACGAAGACCCTTTGGTTGACGTGGATATTGATGAAGATGATGGGAACTCTCGTACACAAAGGCTACATGATGAAGTTCGGCCAAAGAAAAAGGCAAAGACTTCTCGGGTTACTTTTGATGACCTGGTGAAAACCAATGATGGGCCAACACCAACTGACTGTGCTGAAAAGTTGAAACTAGTTGACATACCACGGTTGGATACTTTATTTTTAGCGGCCTTTAATATCTTTGGTGAGTCAAGGGATACGAGAGAGGCATGGATGGCTTTGCCATCGGACCCCGACATCTTAAAGGGATGGATTGAGATGACAGGTAAAAGATTCGGGGTTTTCAAGTAGGGAGATCGTAAAGGGGTTGTAACGTGGTAGATAAATTGCAAACAGAATTCAGGATTTTAATGAAGCATGTTGCTATGGTTCTGCATGCCTCGTTTATCTAAATTTTCAAGTCTTCCAAAAAAGTTAATAAAGCAAGTGCAATTATTGGGATGCTACATGATAAAATGATTCCATGGTACTCATTTTTTTTTAATTAATCTCATTTCACAAACTATACTAACTTTCTCTCCATCTTACGATCACCAAAGATTCTGGCTTACAAAAAAACTTCCGGCCACTCTTTTTCTTGTACCAAAAGATAGATCGCTGCCACCACCATTTCGCACGGTAAAAATCAACCACTTTTTTGTCTTTAATAAACTTTTTATCTGGGTTTTAAAAAAATTTTATTAATAGAAATGGTTTAAAAACCCTAAACTCGTGTGGATCTTTAGTTGACTCGGTCAACCACTGAGTCAACTCGGTTTGATATTCTTGATGTTCTCTTGTTTCTTTAAATGTTGTTGGTCTTTCTAACATTTAATTTGTTTGTTGTTTGAATTTTTGGACTTGGTTTTCGGTTTGTAAATATATGTGTGGCCGGAATCTCAGTTACAACAAATATTTTTGTATACCTATTACTTTTCGAATGAATCATGAATAAATGTTGTGGTTCGAAATTTTGTGTAAACTTCAAATACAGTAATATTTTTACGTTGAGATTGATATTTGGAAATTTTATGATATGCGTTTTGACTTTGAGTATCAGTAAAAGGATCTTATAATATGTAGCAATAGATTAATATTTTTTTTAATGAAAACAAAATATCTAATGGTTGTTAAATTTTTATTGGATTATTAAACAGCGCAAATGGATGTCCAAATGGTGCCTCCACACATCAACAACAATCCCCACCGCCAACACACTACCACCAACAAGAATAACCACCTCCACCACGACGACGACGACAACAACAATCACCAGCCCCCTCACCCAATAAGCTTCATCTAGAGATTTATATTCTGGGTTTGTGTTTTTTAGCTTCTAGTTTTAGTCTGCTTTTGCCTAATAGAACTAAAATTTAAACATGGTAATTTCAAAATACAAGTTGTTGACATAGATGAATTCCATGTCAACTTCTATTTTATAAATGAAGAGGCAATAAAACTCAATGGGAATGCCACTCTCGATATACTTTTTAAAGTATCTGGCAATTTCGAACGTGATATAGGCCATTTTAAAATAACCAAAACTATGTCTAGAGAGTGGCCAATAGTTGCTTTTTCTAACACCTCATATTCCTTGTTATCGGAATACGGGAGAGAAATTTTACGTGTTAAATTTGAGCCTAGTTACCCAACTCACTTTCCACCTAATAAGTTCCCTCTTTTTAAAGAGGCTTTAACTATAGGGTTCTCTACGTTTCAGCTTAACATTAAATATGAATGGAATGTCAAGCGGGACAGACTTTCTATTATACCTCCTCGTATTGTGCAACTGAGTTATTCTTGTCGAATTCCCTATATGGCTACACATCAGCGAACAAGATGTGAACTGTAATTTGTAATATATGAAATGTAAAAAGAGGGAACTTATTTGGTGGAAAGTGAGTTGGGTAACTAGACTCAAATTTTGTATTTTAAAAATAAGCTCTTATTGCCTCTTTTCACTTCTTTCCTCTACTGAACATGTTTGTTTTTTTTAAAACCAAACCCCTAACCAAAAGTTTGGTTTTATGTTTCATTTAAAACCAAAATCCGCACCAAAAGTTCGGTTTGGTTTTATCGGTTTTTGGTTTTTTGTGATTCGGTTTTTGGTTTTTCTATTTTTCGGTTTTCGGATATCCAAAAATTTTTATGACGGTTTTATGTTATAGCCATTATTTTAGCTTAGTTTTTTTTTCAATTCGGATATCCGATTTAGCTAAGTTTTTTTTAATTCAGATATCCAAATTTTTGAATAACTGTTTTATTTATCCGAATATCTATAATTTTTCTAAAACTCTTATATGAGCTCTAAAACTGACATTTCATAAAACCCAATCTTTTTTGTAAATTCTAATCAATTTTTCGGATATCCGAATACGGATATTTTTTGAACACCAACAACCTAAATCAAGAAATCCTAGAAAGTAAGTTTAATATGTTTCCAAAAAATAATAAAATTTCATAACATGTATATGAAGATGCGATATGGGAACATATATGAAATACAAGAAACTGATTTTACGAATTTATTGCAGTGTCTAAATAAACTTACGTTATGTATATCTAATACATGTGTCTTTTAGTTATTTGAAATCAATATACCTCACTTTTTAATCATTGTTTACCGCCTATATATATCATTATAACTCACCACCTCTCATCTCTCAACACACATCAAAATAAAATAAAATATGGGTAACTGTTATGGAGCCGAAGTCGAGCAAGACAACACTTCGGTGTGTAATGGCCCATCGGTCAATGTCGTCGAGCATTGGGGGCAAGTTTGGAGATGCTACGAATGTCCACAAGCTAGAATATTCTACAGTTTATATTTTGTCCCGCTTTTTGTAGCTCCAAATATGAAGTCATTGTTAACAGACAAGAACTGAATATCGAAACCTGCTTGTAACGATCCTATAAAATATCTTTAATTTATATTTATAAAGACCTTTACAATTTGATAGCTTGAGAATTCTGTTTCTTTATTTTGTCAAGATTTGCTTATTGGTTTATAGGTGTGAAATACTCTTGCTTGTTTCTAATTCTAGTTGCAGCAGACATTATATGTGTGTTTGCGTCGGTTGACCTTGGTCTGACGTTGTGTAGTCAAGTTTGAGTTATATCAGATTGTAAATTGTTTGCAGTCATCCTCTCAAAACTGTAGGGTAACCTTTTAGTTTACTTAAAAATCAAAGCCATAAGTTTACTGCTGGTCTAGTCGTGGTGCTTATTCAATGTTAGTGGATTCTGATGTAACAACAAACTTGTTTGATTGCAGCAAGGTGATCAGGTGTTGACTGTGATCTCACAGACCTAGAAGTCAACTCTTAGGGAAGCATACAAGAAAACCACAGCCATCCGCAGACGTCTCACCAAGCATCATGTAATTCTCTTTCACTATTGAGTGTTGACTTTGAATTGGTTGCTTATTCTGAATTTAGACTTTGATATGATTTTGCTAACATGGGCTTTTCTTGAAATTATCAAAGATTAAAATCTTAGGGACCAAAACATTGTTTTATTGGTGTTAGATGTTTGAATATTTGAATAGTTTGTTGCTGTCAACATAGTGACTTCTGTGGTTGTGTTTTGGTTTACAGTTGACTCATGAAATTTGCAGCTGTTAAAATATCATTTTTTTGTTTCGTCGGGTCCGCAACATCGGCATTTGGGGCATCGACTATGAGGGAACGTGTTGGGGAAATTGCTATCAACGAAGACCCTTTGGTTGACGTGGATATTGATGAAGATTATGGGAACTCTCGTACACAAAGGCTACATG
>JARVZY010008063.1:0-20498 GCA_030686995.1 Artemisia argyi | reverse complement strand
TAAAAAAATAAAAATAAAAACAAAAAAAATAAACCTTACTTGTGAATCCAATAGAAAAGAAAAAGGCTACAGGAAATGAGATAGGCTCACAAAAAGCTATGGAAGAGCTTTGTGAGCTTATCAGAAGGGTGTATGAGCTTTTGAGAGCTTATGTACCCTTTTACTTTTATAAATTTAATAATCTATATTTATTTTTTATTTTTTTATTTTATTTTTTTTCTTTTTATATGTTTAGCTATATAAAAACTGGTTTTATCTATTTATTAACTTATAACTAGCCTAAATAAGTTTAAATAACAAGAAAGTAATAGCTTTTTAAAGAAACTTAATTTGAAAAGTAAATTAACAATAAACAGATTAATATTTAAACACAAAGTAATTTTATTAAACTTAAAAGCAGATTACACTATTACAAAAGCTTAGTGCAATTGATCATTTAAAGGAGTGTTTGGGTCAGGCCTTAAATCTATGTTCTTGCTGTTTCCTTGTTGTTTCTTTGGCATTAGTAGTTCACACCAGGCTCAAATAGGTCAGAAAAAGCATTAAATTGGTAGCTAATTAAATAAAAAGTCAAAACATCCTTTTGATCTTCAAATTAGTGTGCATTTAGGATTTCTAGTAGCTGCATTTTTAGATTTAGGTTAGAAATAGTTGCATTTAGGTTAATTAGACTTTAAAATAGCTTAATATTACTTATAGGATCAGATTAGATCATTAGAAGTTCAACTTAGTCAAAATTAGTTTACATAAAAAAAGTCAACTTAGTGCTATAGGTTAAGCTTTTTGCTTATTTGCATAAACCGCTTATTTGCACAAACTGTTTATTAGGTTAAGCTTTTTGTCCAATTTTATTTTTCATAGGTTTAGAATAATATTTTAGAATTTCCATAAAATTTCCATATTTTTCTAAGCTCATTTAGTACTTTTCTTAATTAATATTAGTTTTTAAGAATTTTTAAATCATTTTTAAGTCATTAAAATTTATTAAGAAGCCAAAAAAAAATATTTTCATTTTTAAAATTAGTTTTAGGATATTTTAGATTTTTAAAATTAGATTTGCATTTTTCTCATTTAATTTCACTTTTATTTGTATTTTTAGTTTTTAGTATACACAACTAATAACATAACGATTACCACGTCAATTAAAAAAAACACATCCAAACATTATTTCATATCGCGGGCTTCACTATAGTTACCCATCTCATTTAACCGGTTAACCAGCTTCACGTCAATAAGACACATATAGTATTTCAGAATTCCGGTAACTGTTATTTCATACACACTTCCAAACACTCCCTAATTCAAAACTTTTGTCCAAATTAACAGTTACCGGTGACAATCTAAAAACTGATTTGTTACAATGTTTAACAGAGACTAATAAATATATAACAAACCGAAATAAATGCAACTCATATAATACCTGTAGATGGTGGTTGAATGTGTCGGATATGTTTTTCATTTTCGGGCGAGCGAAATCCATCGCACATCTGTATGAATCGAACCGAAACAAAAATCAAAACCGAGACCACAACTAAAACGAAATAGATGTAACTTGTAAGAATGAGAGTGAAACTCATGTACAATCTGAAAACGAAATAGATGTCGAACTTAATGCTAGAACTGATGAAAACCCTAGCAACAATGACATGAAATTTTGGTACTGAAGATTGATTATAACTTATAACCTGATTTCAAGGTATCGATTTAGGTTAGCTTGTGTAGATCTTACGCGAGCTTCATTTACCGGTGTAGTATAACTATGAAGATAGATCGAACACATGCTAAATACAAAAATATAATTTCATATGATCTAACACAACTTACCAGTAGCATCCGATATCCCAGACGAACGCAACTGATCCGAAACTCCATCAACTTCCTTCAAATCTGCCTCCCAAAAAATCACACAACAAACTATAAAAACACAAATTTCGGATATCCGCATTAAAAATAAATAAATAAATAAAAAATAAAATAGATAAAACTAGCTGGTTTACCCGCGCGTTGCTGCGGGACGATCATAATATGTGCGTTATTCTTTTATCGAGTCGGCATAATTTATAAAGCGTGAAACGAATTGAATTTTCCAAATAAATTAATTTCGAAAAAGTCATACGTATTTATACTCATTTTTATTGTAAAAATTATTTCGTGAACAATGGCGCAAGTTTCGTAATTTTTCGATTCTGTTTGCTATGTCAAATAAGACCCGGAGCATTTTCATGAAAAGATTAGCCAAAGTTTGCAATAATAGCCCCTCCGCCCCTATTTTTCTTTGTCTACCTTCACAATCTTAATTTTCATTTATAACTTTATTCATTTAACATTTAAACTCAATAATTATATTATATTTGATTTTATAACACCCACACTCTTTCTCTCTCAACACCCTCGCCGGAAAACTCATAAATTCCGGCCGAGCACCAGCAGTTTCCGGCGCCGCCCACCGGAAAAATTTTCCGGGTATGTATTTTCTTTATCGATTCGATAGATCGGTTAGTTCCCAACCTTTCTGGAGAGTTTGACCCTTCAGCTCCCACCGCAACCCCCTCCACGCGCCACCACCGAGACACCACCACCACACCGCTACCTCAAAACCCTTCCCCTTTAATTTTCGGCGGTAAACCCACGCCCACGCGCTCTCTTCTCTCTTTTTCTTTAAAGATTTTCAAAACCCTAATTCCTATTTTCGATTTAATCTGATTTAAATGTTTTTATTTATAAAGCTTGTTTTGAAACTTGTAAAAAACTCTCGTGTTGACCCCTCGTTATTCCGCAGCCGACTCGGTCAACAACCGAGTCAACTCAGTTGACTCGATGTGGCGACCTTGATGTTTTAATTACTCGTGATATATTCTTGATGTTGTTGTTGATTGGGTTGGGCTCGGATTAGATTTCGGATCCGTTTGGGTTGTTAGTTTGTTTGTTCAACAGTCGAGCCGTGACAAACGGCAAGTCACGGCTAGGCCGAGATTTATTTAGGTTAGATGGATTTGGTTTGGTTTTGATTTGGTATTGTTTCGGATCGGATTCGGAAGTGTTGTTTGGATCGGTTTTGGTTGGATTTGGAAAACGGATTAGTTGGGGAAAAAAAAGTTACTGTTTAAACCACTGTAGCAGTACGGGGTACTGTTTAGACCACTGTAGCAAACCTCCCTGCCTTTTAGTTATATTTATAATTAGGGCTAACATAAAACCATATCATCGCGGATATTCAAATTTGTGATATAACTATGATGATAGATGCTAAACGCAAAAATGTGATTTCCACACCTAATATGAATACCAATAGTAACATATAATACCACTGATCCATTTATTAAAAATAAATAAATAAATAAATCCAAAGAGCAATAGTGAAAAAGAAGTAACTAACTAACCCTTATTATACCCATCTTTAAAAAACAAGTAACACTGCAGAAGATTTTTTTTTTTTTTCTTTTTTTTTTATAAGTATATTACAAAACACCATTCCCACATCCCCACCTATCATTTATCAATCACGGCAATCTCAACAACCCAAATTTCAGGGGTAGTGGCGCTCTAATGGGCCTTGGTTTTAGAGGCTTTGGGCTTTAATGGACTTGCTTTACATTTACATCAGAGGTGGCTGGGCATGTTTTTTCTCCAACATTAATTAAACGAGCGTTGTTTCGTGTCGTTGTTTATTGCACGATATTTTTTTTGTTAAGTAGAAAGTGGGTAAAGTGTTCGATGCGGGGTTAAAAAGTCCGGAAAAAAAATTGAAACGGCGTGGTTCTTGATGGCGTTTTGCGGCGGGGCTCACTAAATATATGTTAGATAAAAGTTTAAAGTAGTTTTCGCAAGTCATTATATAGTAGGGGGTATGTTTCGTAAATAATGTTTTGGGCTGTTTTTTAACCAATTATATAGTAGAGGGTATGTTTTGTAAATACTATTTTAGGCTTTTACCTGAGCCAAAGTGGGCTTGTTGTTGGGCCAAAAAAAATTTCGGGAACCCAAGCGACGTGACATGGCGTCATTTGACGCTGAATTAGTATATATAGTAATTATTTTTAATGAAAAACTTATAGATGTAGTTTATTTAGTTACTCAAATATAAAGGTGTTATATTTGACGAAACTTTTTTGTCATTTTAGGTCTTTTCTAAAACGATTATATAACATGAGCTCGTTTTGCCACCTCTAATTTACATAAGAGAAATGCTAAACATTCCTACAGAATCCTTCTACAAATGTGCCTACTCATAGGATGCTGATACTTGTCGGAACTAACGGTTTGGATGCAGAAAGATAATGGGTGAGAAAAAACTATATAATATTGTTGTGTGTGTAGGAAAATTTCTAGAAGGAAATAATAGGAAGGTGTAGCAAACAAAGCTCTTTACATAATAAAAGGGTAGTAACATAAACAATATTTCTCAAGCAACCCTATGAGCCTTAGGTGTGATGAAGAGTCATACCTCGTCATCTGGATTTCACGGGGTGCCACATCACCATAACATAATCTCTTCAACAACGCCCACTTACAATAACATACCACAACTTACTCATTTGGTTCCCACCACTTACAATTTAATTATTTTTTTCACATTTCTAAATAAAATAAAATTCATTTATTAAAATAAAAATATAATACATCATATTAAAAAACATACGAAACATAATATAACGATATGAAAAAATTGAGGTTAACTAATTATGTCAAATTAGGGCTGAGCATCGGGCTAAAACCGACCCGAACCAACAAAACCGAAAACTGAAATTCATGAAAATCCTAAACCGAAACCAAACTGACGGGCTGTCGGGTCGGTTCGGTTTTGTGTCGGGCCGTCGGTTCAGTTCGGTTTATGTGTATTTAGGTATGTTTTTGTCGGTTTTAGGTCGAACCGACCCGACCCGAAACCGAAAACATGTAAAACATGAAACCAAAACCGAACTGACGGGCTGTCGGGTCGGCTCAGTTTTTGTTGGTTCGGTCGGTTTTGTCGATCCGGTTCGATTTTAGACCTTTAATGCTCAGCCCTATGTCAAATGTAGCCCAAACAACCATAAATTATACTAAATTTCGAAATAGCAAATTACAGCCCATAATCCTTGTACAATCGTGGTTAACCAATTAATAGCCCACTTATATATAAAACAACTAACGGTCTAACCCTACAAAATAAGACAACCCTAAATACTTCTCTTGTCAAAGAAACGCAACCACAAACACAAACAATTCATCTCCTTTGTCATTTCACACACCAAATACATCTTAATATCTTATACATCCTTGAGTTACAAGATCTAATATGGAAATAAATTATATAACCCTTATATTAAATTGGGTCCCACTCGTCAGGAAAGTTTGCGTCGTCTGCTCGACGATGGGACATTTGGCGAGAACTGGCGAGACATGGTGGTGTGGTGGCGAGGCTGCCACGTCGGAGTGGCGAGCCTGCCTCCTTACCACACCTATTGCTCTCATTTGCCACTAAAAAAATGAAACAAGTGTTGATTTGTTCTCGTCTCCTGTGTAAGAAATGAAGATATGGATAGTTGAATGACTAAATAATACCCTTTCTAAATATTTTTGTTGTTTTTGGTTAAAAGAGCAACCCTCATTTGCCACTAAAACAAACATTGTTATAGCATTTTTGCCATCCATATGTTTTAAGTAACTTATTACTAGGTATAATCAGGTCCGATTATTTGGCCTCATATGATATCCTGACTGTCTAGCAAATGAAATGATTTGATAGTCACATAGAACAAAACTTGATAGCACACAACGCCACTGAATCGCCAAAACAGGACGATGGTCATGCAAAGCTATACATACAAGTAATTTACGACAACGTAGAACTTTAAGGGAAGGCGTGTCATATACAGTATACAAAACGCAGCTATACAGTTTCGTTGACACTACCGCAAATTGTAACCTAACAATTTGCAACTATAAATAAATATAAAACCTACATCCACCCTCCCATTACCATACAAATATTTTTTTAAACCAATTTCATCACACTTCTGGCAATATTTTGGATTGCCATATCTAAATTGAATAAATCGCCCCTTTCCAACCTAACCCAAAGGCTCGAAAGAGACACCAAAATAAATTGAATCCCAGACACTACTAAAAACCCAAACTGCCTGGGAAAATAACGAAAAAAAATGTATAAGCACACCCAAATAAAATGAACCAAAAAGTATTCACAGGTATGCAGCCGTGACATCAAAAGGATTCCATGTTGTCACACTTCTTTTCATCTATCCAACCATCACTCTGTCCGTTGATGTAAAAATACGAAACCCGAGTTTTCACGTATCAATGGTGGAGGTTCAATATCGCCTATGTCCACTTGTGGCATAGACTTGGATATGTCATCCACAGAGAACGGTATGCTGCATCAATAAGCCAGATATCACCCAATAAGTAACAGTTACCAAAAACAAATGATAAGTGACTTGAACTTGGAAATTTACCTGGAGTCGTCATCTAATAAGAATGAACTGCTAACAGCATTGTTTGAGTCCTCCGTCATCATAACTCTCATACTTGAAATGACCTAAGTGAGAAAAAACCCTTAGAAGGATGCCGGAATAACAATAAGTTTCAAAGCCATGTATAGATAAGAAATTTTTTAAATTAATGCAACTTACTTCCGAAGAAACACTGTGTGTGCCGTATTTGTCATCCCAATACATCGTGCTAATTCTGTATAGTTGCTGTATGCTAAGCACCTGCAAGAGCAAATAACAAAGTCTTGAACATAACAGGAGGAACAAGGCTACAGGAAACGAGAATAAGAAGAAAAAAAAATCAACTTACGGGACAAAGTTCATTGGTTATTTCATTTAAGGTTTTCTTGGGCTTTTGATGTATAACCAAGAATCCAACAGCCTGTCTAATATGCTTCAACTCATCCCAAGCGGTGCCGGCGTACTGAAAATCAATATATGTTAGTTAATAGTGATAAAATAAAGATTTTTTTTCGGTAACTATTAATTCTGTTCGGGCTACTGCTTACTTCCTCAGTGGCATAACAACACCATTGTTCAAGTTCAGCCAACCCCGCCTTCACATATTCCCCATTACTGAATGAGCAGCACTCACGACGCAATAGAAGACTTTCAATAAATAAGAGAATTGTCAGCAATGACGTAAATAGCACTTGATTATTATTGAAGTCGTTTGCACATTTATAAGAAAACAAATATATTTCCATAAGGTGTCAAATTTAACCCATTTATAAGTAGGGCTGAGCATCGGGCCACTCCCGACCCGTCCCGACCCGATCCCGAATATCCCGAATCCCGACAAGCCGGAAAACACAAACCGAGTCCCGACCCGATTAAGCTCGGTTCGGTTTCGGGACAATCGGGACGGGACGGGATCGGGAGGTTTTCTCGGTTTTGTTTGTTGTTTTTCGGTTTTTGGCCCGTCCCGACCCGATCCCGACTATCCCGAATCCCGACAAGCCGGAAAACACAAACCGAGTCCCGACCCATTTGACATCGGTTCGGTTTCGGGACATGAATCGGGACTCGGGATCGGGACGGGATCGGGTCGGTTTTGCTCACCCCTATTTATAAGAAAACAAGCCGATTCAGATTGTGTTTTATTGATAAAGGTTAAAAGGGTAAATTAAGAAAACTTAGCAGAAGCCTTGGTTATTTTTAAAGACTGTTTGCACATAATAAGCCTTCGCAGGTCAGCTCAAAACGAGCCAACCCGTTCTGTCCCAAAATTAAGATAACGTGTTTTGACCAGAACCTAAATACCAACCCACCGACCCACCTGTATTGCAACATTTTAATTCTATCTGTTTTTACCTGTTAAATAGCTGAACATTGATAAATGAGAAGATCTGTGTAAATACTTTACGCACCAAAAATGGAGGCACCTGTCAAAGCAGTAAACAGGAAAAATTTTAAGCATATAGAAGAAGAGATATTACTGATGTTTTAAGGTTCAAAAACTTACGAAATTTGCTTTCATCGTTTTCAAGTAATTATCAAGGCATTTGACGATACTCTGCCAATGAGCAATTAATTGTTTTTGAGCAACAGCATTAGCTTGTGAGCGTCCTTTAGCTAAACTTCCACGAGACGTCCTGGGAGCCTGCATCAAGTGGACTGCATATTAAAAATCTGGAGACCTAAACAAACCTGAACCAATTTTAATCCATCCTACCATCTCATTTTGTTCTGCTGATAATCTACCACTATTTTGGGCACATTGTCAAATACCAACAAAATAAAGAAATTACCTGGATACATGATCCAAGCAATGGAGATATTTCTTTCTTAAGATTGTCTCGTATCATTCCATATATCTTCTCAAGGAATGCTGTAAGTTGTTGTTTAAACAACAAAGCTGGATATTTGGCCTCCACTTGACGCAAATCATCAAGTCTACCAAGAACTCGACCATTAAGGAATGAAAGACCGCCACTTTGAGGAGATGCCCGCAATCCCTGAGGTTAATTTTTAAGTATATATTTCATTCAAATAGAAAGATCGTTACTCATATTAAAAGTGGTAATATATTGATTATGGTCATACTTGTGACATCCTTCCAAAAAGAGATGCGGATGATGACCTCCGCCGTTGTGGAGTCATATGAGCTGCTCCACTAGCTTTAAGGGTGTGTTGAAGTAGTGTCAGCAACGTGGACGTGTTACATAACCAGTAGCCTAACACATCATTACTATCATGGACCTGCGTCACACAAAGTGCAAAATCAGCTTCATAGCTTGTAATGTGGCACCAAGAAGGAATAACAAACTATTTGAAGTACTTACCTCTATAGCTGAAGCAATGGTTTGTATAATCCGGTCAAACACGGTAGTTCTTTCAACTTCAAACGACCTCCAATGGAGAAGGCTTTTGTATATCAAACAAGCAGCAACTGGTTTGCCACTCGAGAATCCTAGATCTTGTGTGATACACTTGATAAGTAGATCCTGGTTCTCCTGCAAACATTAGGTAATCAAAAAATTAGAAACGATCTTATACAAATAGTATTAACTGGTTTTTCAGAATACACATAGCCACTTACTTGTTGCTTTTCGTTCAAGGACTTTTGTGGTTTCTCCTCAGACTCGGGCTCTCTTAAATTAGGTAAAACAAGTGCCGACTCCTGAAACCCATGAATAAACACAAGCAAAATTATATTTTGCATCATAACTTACCTAACGGAGTCTATCGAAGCATATTAATTATACTTACAGGTGTAGCCATCCTTGCTTCTCCATTATGAGCATTCCCATTTTCTGGAGTTCTCTGTAAATTCATCAAAAAGGATATTAGGATTTAAGAATGTGACTACATGAGCAACATGAATAACTAAGCTTCAAGTTATAACTTTTTCTCTAGTACTTGAATAATCATTGTTCTCGGTCTTGATTTTCCGGTAGGTGACATGGTCAGTGCTTGCTGACGAAGCACTTGATTCTCGGACTCTATATTGGAGAGCTTTTCTTCAAGCCTAACAATTAGAAAAGACATATTTAACACTTTAGATCACAAACAATTAAGTTTGTTAAAGGCACACTATACAGATATACATTAAATTAAACCTTAAATTTTACATGAATGTGTTATCATATACATATCAAACTTTTTTAGTATTCTGAACACAAACCTTTGAGTTGATTCTTGAAGGTGCTCTGCTCTTTTTTCAGCATCTTCAAACTTTTTCATTAACTCGGCATTCCTGGCATCAGCTTCTATCAAAGACTTTTTAGCCTCTTCTACCTCCTGCTTTTGATTTTGCAGCAAAGTCTGCACAAAGGTATAAATTAAGCTACTACGACATCCTATGAATGTCATCTAAGATTACCGTACTGTTTACCACACTTCCACCACCACTTTTCGATATCGAATGTCATCTAAAATAACGAATTCTTAAAAAATATGACCTATTTAAAGTTTCTACCTTCAAACTTTCCACCTCAGCTGTCAAGGTGTCAACCTTTTCGGTGTCTTGAACAATGATTGGAGTCTCCTTAACCACAGGAGGAGCCTCTTCAATAGCTTTTCGTGCTGCCTCACGTTCTTTAATTACTTTAGCATTTGCTTCATCTATTTGGATTTGCATAGCACGCAGAGCATCCTGCAACTTTGCAGTTTCTTGTGCTTTCGACTCTTCTAATTCAGTCTGTAGAAGAGTACAATCACAGTGGTTATGAGAAATCATTACGTATAATCTATAAGGTGGGAACAGTTAGTATATTTACCCTTAGTCGCTTCTCCAACTGCAAACGCCATGTAAGTTCTTCCACACGCTTTTCTAGTTTGTCTTTAGCCTCTTTGAGGGCCCCACTCTCCCTTGCAGCCTGAACATTCACAAATACTTGGTCACTAAATCTACGCAAAATATAAATTACCAGAAATCATAACACCGTCGTGACGCGATAAATACCATTTTTAGAGCCCGTAGCTCTCTCCTGGCAACTCTTCGCCTCCAACCACATTGAGTATATAAAGCAGCCTTCTGAAGGCTCGTGTAGTAAGAATGTGCTTTGTAGCAACGGTAGTGAGCCTGCATACCATCAAAAAAAAAATTATAATCCATATAATTATATGAATTAATTTATAATCGTGTTGTTCTTAACCAAACCTGTATACAAATTGCAGCCTTCGTTTGCTTGCGGTGTCTGAAATCATCGCGAGCAGTCATCGCTCTCAAACCAGTTTGCAGTGCGATTGTAGAAACCCTGAGTGTTCGGTATGATTTGCTAGCAACAAAACACCTGAAGTCCTTTTGAATCTTGACTGCTGCTGCTTCTCTTCTCAACTGCTCAAATTGCTTGCAAGCTGATAAACCTGTACAAAGAATAAAAAGAAAATCAGACTCTAACAAAACTTTCGGATATCTAAATATAACAAGTTACACACAATTGTAGAGGTACCTCGCCAGCAAGCCTGCAACTGGATAGCAGCTTTGCGTATTGAAATATACTCCTTGCGTGCAATGTAAGTACGCATTTGCCTTTGAATAATTCTAGCTGCATTCCCAAGAACTTCTGCCCTCCTTGCATCAAGTCATAGTTGTCAATAGCGAATAGCGGTAAATAGCGACGAGTCACCTATATGCTACGTAGCGAATAGCGATAAATAGCGACCGCTATTTGTGTTTAGCGACCGGCGTTGACGGCGTTGACCGGCCGCAATTTTTTATATATACTTATATATATACTCCACACATTTATATTTAAAATGTCCATTTATCTTATGTATAAGTTGTAAAATTTACATTACATGTGTTTTTTTTTAATTAAATTTTGATTTACTTTTAGTCAGTGTTCTAAAAGGCGCCGCCAAGGCGTCGCCAAGGCGCGAGGCGTGGCCTCGCCGCCACAAAATAGACCATGGCGGCTGCTCTAGGCGTGGCGTGGGAAAAGGCGTGACAAGGCGTGAAAAGGCGCGCCTTTTGATAAGGCGTGGCGCGCCTTTTTGAAACAGTTTTGGTTTTTTTTGTTTTTTTTTAATTATTATTATTATTTTAATAACTATTTGAACGATCATTTGAAATTTGGGCTATTTGTTATTTGGGTCTGATAATTATATAATAAGTAGTAGTTAAATGTCTAATATAGTAGTCCAAATGTATATGAAATATGATATTATAATATAAATGATAAATATATAAATATTTTTTCGCCGCCTTAGTCACGCCGCAAAAAACGCCATGGCTTCGCCATGGCGCGTAAGGCTTGAGGCGTGGCCTTGCCGCCACGCCCACGCCTCACGCCATTTATAACATTGCTTTTAGTAGAGCACACTAAAGAGTATGACACAGCCCATTATTTTAGGCCCATTATTTTAGTGGATCATGAATTAGGTTTACATAAATATTAGTAGTACCTATGACACAGCCCCCACCACTATCCTCCTTTCACCTTCTTCTCTTCTTTATCACCACAAAAAAACCACTGTTCTCAAATAAAAGCTAGATCTAGCCATTTTTTCCGGCAAGTGGGGTCTCACCTCCGACACCACTGTAATCACCATTAAATTCCGAACAAACCCTGAAAACCTCGTTACCTGAACCACCGTTGACCGGCGTTGACCGACCGCTATTTGGTCGCTAAATGATAATAGCGGCTGATGACCGCTACGCTACGTAGCGCGCGATAGCGACCGCTATCGTCGCTATTGACAACTATGCATCAAGTTCAGCCATTTGACCAGCTCGCAGAAACACCTTGGTCTTACCAATCTGCAAAGGTATTAATAATGTTAAATCTTGGTATCTATAAGCTATATCGCATCAATAGTGTGTTTTTATCATCTAGAATAATGGGATTGATAAAGATGTTACATAAGGCCAAGATAGTTTTACCTGGTAGCCTTTCAATCCCATTTTATCTAACAGCTTTTGGCATGCAACCTTCTCATCATAGCTACATCAATGGCATCATTGGAAAATTAGAATAACGAAGAAAACAGAAAATTTAAAAACAGATGGATTTGAACCTTACTTTCCATCCAGAACATCCGGATAAAGAACACCGAAACGAAGAAGAAACTCATCAAATGTTCGCCTGGTGGGATAACCAGCACAACTAATCCTGATTGCCTCCAAAACACCCTACAATACAAGGTACAATTCCATCAAAAAAGAGTGGAGGGACACTTAATCCCAAATAAATCAAGAGTCATGAAAATTCTTACACCACATCTTAATTGTTGGATAATGTTTAGGTTCTCAAAAATAGCAGGCTTGAGAACATTGTTCGGCTTCACACATCTAATGTAGTGAGGTTCTGTTGTACTCAAAGTTTCCATTAAAGATTGAAGTTGCAGCTGCATTTAGTAGACACGTTCATATTTAATCAGAATATAAGTAAATGTGAAAAGCAAACAATTGTAGCAATAGCTGTGGAGAAGCAGAGCATCGTGCCATCACATAAAAAAAATCTGGTTAAAGCCATTAAAAACAGCAATACCTTGAAGCGGGAACCAATGGATGAAAATTTGGAAGACTTGGATGACTCTACAGGAAGTGGAGGAAACAAGCCAACCACAAAGGAGCATTTTGAGGCGGTTAATAAATCCTGATGTTCGGCCACCACATAATCCTTATTTTTTGTCCAGAAACTGATCAGCTAAATAAGTCACCTGCAGTAAAAGCAAAAAATTGCATATATTGATCAGCAAAACAAGCAACTAAGCAAAGAAAGAAAGCAACCATTTATCGCATGTGAATATACATCTATACCTCTCCAGCATAATGAGCTATTGTAAAACTAGTACGAGAAAGCTTTGGTTTGATGAAACGCTTGTGTTTCGGATATGTTTGGTACATCTTCTGAGCAAAGGTTTCATGAGTGGACTTGGGGAACATGCTGCATCCAATTTTTAACGAGCATTAATAATGTTGTACAAATAGAATGAAAATATGTAAAATTTTATAAAAGAGTCGTACCAGGCTTCATCCAGAAGCGAGATGTCCAGGTTTCTGCAACAAAATTTGTTAGTGTTCATTACAGTAATTAAAATAGGGATGAAAAGTGCATACAAACAAGCACAGATTAGTTTAACACCTTCTCGATAAGATCCAAAACATCTTGGTTGTCAACGAACTCTATGTAGCTCCAATCTATCGCTTCTTTTGTGTACTCTTCTTGTTCCATTTTAAACACATGCTGCAACAAAGAATTCAAGAACAACAAAAACATCAGTAGAAAATTTTTATAGTTGTTATTTTCTAGTCTGATTAATAGAAGCGAACCTGGTTAAAATGTTGTTGCAGTTTTTCATTTGTGAAGTTGATGCAGAACTGCTCAAAACTATTTCAAAATAAGGTTTTGTCAGCGTTATAGCATTCAAGTAATCAAGTTCATGCATTATTGCCTTAAGGTGGGACAGGTTTTTATACGTACCTGTTATGCTTAAAACTCTCAAACCCATATATATCAAGGACACCAATTAGTGATTTTGAGTTCGGATCCTGTCCAATTGAATTGTTTATCTTCTCCACAATCCTACAAAAGTAATGAGATATTAGATCTTTATAAGATTAATAAGAGATTCATGTTTTACATTTTTTATATATGACACCAGTCTTAAATTCTTACCAGTCAAACAAGCGAGAGTAGACAGTTTTAGCTAAAGCATCCCTACTGCCAAGTGCAGCTTCAGGATCTAGAGTTCTTGTGATAACTTCTTCTGGTGTCACCATTACACGTTTGATCAGTGCATCCTCTAAGCTCTTAGCATCACACCTGTCGAGACATGGTGGTCACCGAAATCAATATTCAAAAACCATCATTCAGAATGTAAGTTAGGAGGCCGCAGATCATAGTTATTACAAACCGATGTCAAAACTTACATAAGCAACTCAGCTGTCACATTCAGATGGAACCTAGATTTCTCATCTTTTAGCACCGAGGAATCTATCTCCTCACCCTTTGCAAACTCGATATTACCAAGATGAAGAATTGCAGCTACAACCCTGAAAATTGCATCCTGAAAGATCTCTCCACTGTAAGAAACCTAAAAGACAATAATAACAAATATATAGGACAAATATATATAATATTAACCTGTTCTTCTTCACTAATTCCAACAATGTCCATTGCCCTTCTGGTAGCAAGATACTCATGAGCATCACTTACACCCTCAAGTTCATACGACTTTGACTGATTCAAGTAATGGTATGACTGTGGACTTTCCAATTTAAACTTAGCCCTGTCCTGAAAATGGAGAAAATGCTCTTGTAAGTATCGAGTATATTAACTAAACGGATTATAGAATATGTAAAAGGTTAAATAAATACCTCAGGTGGTGCAGCACAAAGAAGATAAAAGCAATGATAGTTTCTTTCAGGATCTGATATCTGGCAGACACGAGATCTCTCAAGAAGGTAAGTTCGAATAGCTGCCCCCGATATCCTCCCACTCTTATCGAATTGTATCTCAACGAATTTACCAAAACGACTGTTTTGACATGCCATAACCAATATAGTGATAGTTAGTTTCATAACTACAGAGATACGAGTATAACACCACTACAAAATTCAGAGATTTGGAAGTTTAGGAACAATCATGTACCTCGAGTTGTTATTCCTGACAGTTTTTGCATTGCCAAATGCTTCTAGTACCGGATTTGACTACAAAATTCATCACCAAAAACATTAATGAATACACATTTGTCCGTAAGAATTCTTAATCACGACTTAGCAATAATAAAAATTCCAGTCTTACTTCCAAAACTTGCTGTTCAACTGTGCGTCCTTCGACTCCAGATCGACCCCCTAAATGTGCAAGATATCTCATAAGCATCTTTGTTGTTTCGGTTTTACCAGCACCACTTTCTCCACTGACCAAGATTGAATTGCTTTTTCCTTCATTAATCATCGCCCTATTAATCATGTAAACCATGTTAGCTATAGGAACTAAGTTGCAAAAAGTGACGATACCAAAGTAGAATGTAAAAAATATACCTGTATGCAACATCGGCTACAGCAAAAACGTGGGGACTAAGTTCTCCAAATCCTGCTCCTTTGTATTGTTCCATCATGTGGGTGTCATACAGATGCGGCAATCTTTGAAATGGATTTATAGCGATTAAAATATTTCCAGTATATGTCTACAAACAAAGGATCGATAAAAGAAATATTACTATAAGCAATGTATTAATTCTGTCTATCAAGCTAATTTTAAGGAAAGACGATTTGTGACATCTCACATAAATCTCATTGAGTTCGTATCGGGCTGCCAAATTTTGTAAAACCCCGGGTTCATGCAAATATGAAAGCCGTGTCATGTCATCTACACCTCCCGGAGGAGCTTCAGTGTCTTTAGGGAATACTTTTGAGACATTCGCAACAACCTGCAGTCAAATAATTCCGAAACGAGTTAACTTACTAATTGCTGTACCATTGAACTATAGCCTGATATATAGATATAATATATCATCGCAAAACTTACCGTTTTCCCCTTTGTTGTGCGTACATGAATTTCCTGGCCATTAATCCGGGTCACTTCCCCATCGATCCATGCTAGAGCAGGATCTTCAACCCAGACGTGTGAACCTACAATAATATTAACCGGTGCCGCCTGCAAGCACTTACGTGTTAGACACAAATAAAGGTTTTGTACATAGATACAACTAATAGTTCCAGAAACTAGATATACTACACAAGTCAGTAAACCAGAAACTAGATATACTACACAAGTCAGTAAACCAGTTTGTTAAAACAAAAAGGTTTTGTACAGCTTTTAACTACATATGACAATAATTTTGATATTTCGCGTTTTTAGTAGAATATTCATTTAGTTGAAACGGTTTAATTAAGTAGTAGTAGTACTATGAAAAGCAACTAAATTGAGTCTCGAGAGTCAAAATATATAAATAAGTTAAGTGGTCCAATAGTATTACAATTAAGCATTATGTACTTTGTGTCTAAGACTCTTTTGCGTCCACTAATTATTGTAGTAGTATAATTTGACTACTTACAACCTGTGTTGGTGTTTAGTTACTTTCCAAAATGAAAATAGTTCCGCAATAACATCTTATGTTAATCTTCAGGCATAACTAACCAACGAAGCTCAAGAACATCGTTTGGGGAAGGGTCAAGCGGCACATTTTCATCGACAGAATGATAAATGACTCTGACTTAGATACCTTGGCCAGTTAACTTATGTGTGTTGTATGTAACCGCTAATGCCTAAACAAATACTGCAGCATATTGAAATTGAGTCTCAAGAGTCAAAATATGTAAATACGTTAAAGTGGTCCAATAGTACTTTGTGTCTAAGACTCTTTTGCGTCAACTAATTATTATAATTTTAGTACTTAGTTACTTACAACCCGTGTTGGTGTTTAGTTACTTTCCAAAACGATGAAAACGTATAAAATAGTTTCGCAATAACATCTTAAGTTAATCTTGAGGCGTAACTAACCGACAAAGCCAGGCGGCACATTTTCATCGACAGAATGATAAATGACTGTTTGACTTAGATAGCCTTGGTGAGTTGACTATTTGCAACAGATACATGTAGATGAGTAAGGGGGTGTTTGGATTCGCTTATTTTTGGGCTTACGAGCTTATTTGAAAATGGAAAAACTCATAAGCTCATTTTTTTTCTACTTATCACCTTAACCTTATGCACTTTTCTAAGTCCATAAGCTCAACTTCATAATCTCATAAGCCAGAAAAAAGTAGCTTAAGAGCTTTTCCAAATTCAGATAAGCCCAAAAAATAAGCTAATCGTCAACTTATGCGTGTTGTATGTAACTGCTAATGCCTAAACAAATACTGCAGCTTATTGAAACTGCTAAAATGAGTAGAAAATCGCCCCCGTTGTTTATTTGTCATCGCGTATGCTACCTATGGGGAAATAGTTGACCTTAAATAATCCTGAGCAAAGGCACTACTACCTCATTCCCTATTAGCCGCCATAAACATTTTTCTAATTGCTCCTTCAACTAACATTCCATTTAGTAGCTTATTTTGTTTACATGCTCCTTCAAGCTATGTCAGCCAAACGAGCCTTATTTTTAATGATAGCTTATTTTTCTAAAAAAAAATAAATAATAATAAGCTCATGCTATGATAATCTCTAATAAGTTCAACTAGCATTCCATTTAGTAGCTTATTTTTTTTACATAAAGCTATGTCAGCCAAACAAGACTTATTTTTAATGATAGCTTATTTTTCTAAAAAAAAATAAATAATAATAAGCTCATGCTATGATAATCTCTAATAAGTTCAACTAGCATTCCATTTAGTAGCTTATTTTTTTTACATAAAGCTATGTCAGCCAAACGCTAGGTTTTAAAAAGCGCGATGCGCGTCGATGCGATAAGGGTCAAAAAGCCGAGGCGCGAGGCGCCGAGGCGAATGCGCGCGCATCACGTACCCGAGGCGACTATTTTATAAAAAAATATTTAAATTATATATAGTGCACAAAACACATTAATAACACATTTATACCACATTAAATGTCAAAAGATACCATGCATGTTCATAGTTCAGGATTCTATATCGCTAAAATAGATAAATAGTCGAAAACTGAGATCAAAAGTCTTATCGTTTATAAGGAATTGGTCAAATTGGACCCATATCTTATAAGTAAAATCCTTGAGAAGAAGCCCAATAAACATTATTAAGTCCAATTTTATGTTACAAGGCCAAAAGTACATGATGCGCAAAAAAGCGTTGATGCGTGCATCAGCTGATGCGTGCCTGATGCGCGCGCATCACCTCGCATCCCGTAAACGCAACGCATCAGGGTGTGTGATGCAACAGAGCCGTGCATCGCAACGCATCACGCATCAGGCGCGCCTGATGCGCGCTTTTTTAAACACAGGCCAAACGAGACTTATTTTTAATGATAACTTATTTTTCTTTAAAAAAAATAATAATAAGCTCATGCTATGATAAGCTCTAATAAGTTCGCGCGCCAAACATGCCCTAAGATGAATAATAAGCAGTTAGAAACCCTAAATAAATTGTCTACATAACACACAAACAAACAAGTTTTTTTTTTTTTTTTTTTTTTTTTTTTTTTAAGATGAATAAGCAATTACTAGTAGGAGCTGGAGTGGATCACTTGAGCTTTTTTCTACATGCTGCTTCAACTAGCATTCCATTTAGTAGCTTAGTTTTTTTACATGCTCCTTCAAGCTATGTCAGCCAAACGAGACTTATTTTTAATAATAATAATAATAATAATAATAATAATAATAATAATAATAATAATAATAATAATAATAATAATAATAAGCTCATGTTATGATAAGCTCTAATAAGTTTGTGCGCCTAAGATGAATAATAAGCAGTTAGAAACCCTAAATAAAAAGTTATTTAAAGATGAATAAGCAATTATTACTAATTAAGAAAACAAGTAGAAAGTAAATTGAATAGATTTGCCTTGAAATCAAATAAGCAATTATTAAGCTAATTAAGTACAACAAAGCTAAGAAGCATAATAATAACAAAAAATATACCATTAACTAAAAAGTATTGGGGTTCTGAATCGATGAAGAAGGTCTTCTTCTCATCAATAGATGAACGAGTTGCACACGCAACTCGGTGGTAACTCAGATCGGTAACAAGAACAAGTTAATTATTAGGTGATGATGATTATTAGGATTTTGAACAAGATGATGATGATGTTGTTGTTTGAAATAAAGAAATAAAAAAAAAGAAGGATGGAATAATTTGGTTTGGTTGGGTGTATCACAGAAATGAAGAGGTGGTATGAATTTGTTTTTTTTTTGTAATCTATCTGTATTTATATTTTTTATTTTTTAAAAACTAGTAAACTTTATTATTGTTGTAAACACAGCAAAGCAAAGCAATACAGAATTTGTGTTGTGTGTTTTTTTTGTGTTGTCTCTCTCTCTATGAAAGTAAAGTTGGTAAAACCCCTCTCTCTCTCTCTAGAAATTTATTGTAGAATTTTTGTGTTTATATTCATTGTGGTCAAAACTTTGCAAAGACTCTCTCAAAATGAGACAAAGACAGAGACAATAGGGAGTCTACTAGTCTAGGAAGCTTTATTTACCAATTTACCACCCCCTCACTCTTTTCAAAAATTCACTTCCGTTTCAAATTTTTTTGAATTCTTTCTTTCTCTCTTGCTTTTATCCACCTGTAGTACAGTGTACGTTATCAGTCAAATCATTATTCTCGTTTTAATCACATTCATTCAATGTTTTTACCAATGTTTTCAAACCCGGGTCGACCCAGTCAGTTCAACCGATCGGACCGGTACCCGGCCACAAAAACGGGTCAAAATCCGGGTCTTGAAACCCGGTCGGGTTTGGTTTTTATTAAAAAAACTTTTATAAAAACCGGTTTGATCTGGTGGTCGAACCGGTTGACACGGGTTGACCCGGTAAAAAATTAAAAAATATATTTAAATGGAAAACCAGGTTGACCCGTTAGTCGAAGCAATTGAACCAGTCGAACCGGTGCCCAGTAACTCGACCGGGTCGATTAAAAACCCAATTTTTAAAACATTGTGTTTTACATTTCTTATCATTGTTGATCAAAACGGTTATTGGTCATTATTTTTTTATTAAAACAAAAAAAAAAAAAAAAAAAAAAAAAAACTCATTTTTTAAACTTACTTTCAAGCTTTATATTTTAATATTTAAATTTTTATACTGAAAAATTACACGTGATCTATAATATCCAATTTAATTTGTTACTTTAAAAATCACGTATAATTTGTAAAATCACATATGATATATTATTTTAATAATCACATGTAACAAATGAATTGTGATTTTATAAATCACATGTGATGGTGAAATTTTCAACATTCGCATAAATAACTCAAAAAAAAATTGTCGAAAGTATAAAGAAGTGTCTTGATTACTGTAACACCCCCAAATCAGTGCAGCGAAATGGTTAACTGAGGGTGTGACGTCATGGAATAAGATACAAAATATAGAGAACGGCCTACCTGAGTCGTTTTAAAAATACATTTGATTTAAACAAAAACTAAGTTTACATCATAATTTAGTAATTACATTACACACGGTCCAAAATAGAAAACA
>JARVZY010008061.1:0-20509 GCA_030686995.1 Artemisia argyi | reverse complement strand
AAATAAACCAACTGAAAGCGACTTAATTTTCGATCCTAATAATGGGTTCCAATAACCTGTCGGTACTTGAAGCACTCGATACAGCTCGTACTCAATGGTACCATGCGAAAGCCATTGTTATTGCTGGAATGGGGTTCTTTACGGACGCTTACGATCTGTTTTGTATCACAACCGTCTCCAAGCTTTTGGGTCGTCTTTACTTCCCTGATGATACAGGCCCTGGACACCTCCCTATGGGCATCAACAACCTCGTGACTGGGGTAGCCCTAGTCGGAACACTCTCTGGACAATTGGTGTTCGGTTGGCTTGGTGACAAGCTTGGTCGCAAGAAAGTGTACGGTATAACCTTGATCTTAATGGTTATCTGTGCTATATGTTCTGGTCTGTCTTTTGGGAAGAGCCCGAAAGCTGTGATATACACCCTTTGTTTCTTCCGGTTCTGGCTAGGGTTTGGGATCGGTGGAGACTATCCTCTTTCAGCCACAATCATGTCCGAATATGCAAATAAGAGAACACGTGGTGCTTTTATTGCAGCTGTGTTTGCTATGCAAGGATTGGGAATTATTTTTGCTGGTCTAGTTTCCATGATCGTGTCTCATGCTTTCCTACAAGCGAATCCCTTAACCAAAGGCGACGCCGTGTATTCCACACCGTGGAATGCAGATTACGCATGGAGAATCGTGCTCATGCTTGGAGCTTTACCGGCTCTTTTGACATACTACTGGCGTATGAAGATGCCAGAAACTGGTAGATACACAGCCATCATTGCAGGAAACGCAAAACAAGCTGCATCTGATATGGGACAAGTCTTGGATATCGAAATCCGAGAGGAACAAGAGAAATTGGCTAAGTTTAAGTCAAACAACGACTACCCTTTGTTATCCCAAAAGTTCTTTCAAAGGCATGGATTTCACTTGATTGGAACAAGTACCACTTGGTTCTTGTTGGATATTGCATTTTACAGTCAAAATTTGACACAAAAGGACATTTTTCCAGTAATGGGTTTGACCCATAAAGCAAAAGAAGTCAACGGTCTCCTAGAAATGTTTCAACTTTCACGTGCAATGTTCCTTATCGCCATGTTCGGTACGTTTCCAGGGTACTGGTTCACCGTTGCATTTATCGAGAAGCTCGGGCGGTTCAGAATCCAACTCATGGGTTTCTTCATGATGTCGATTTTTATGTTTATAATTGGGGTCAAGTACAAAGAACTTGCAACTCATGAAAACAGATGGATATTCGCTGGTCTCTATGCGTTAACCTTTTTCTTTGCAAATTTCGGACCAAATAGCACCACATTCGTTTTACCAGCGGAGTTATTTCCAACTAGGGTAAGGTCGACATGCCATGCAATAAGCGCTGCATCCGGGAAGGCTGGGGCGATGGTAAGTGCGTTTGGTATTCAGCAATATACAGTAAAAGGTGAGAAGAGTAAGATCAAGACAGCAATGATGATATTGGCCATGACGAATATGTTGGGGTTTTTCTTCACTTTTCTTGTGACCGAGACGAAGGGACGATCATTGGAGGAGATTTCCGGCGAAGATGGTAGCAAAGACAAGGCCGAGGCGGAGGCGGAGATGAGGAGCAAAGGAGGTCGTCAAGTTCAAGAGATATGAGAGTTTTGGACATAAATGGTGGATTGTCAAGAACTATAGTTATCTTAAGAAGAAATGACATGTAATATAATAGATGAATAAACGAAATAAAATAAGACAGGCCGCAATCATATAATTGTGGTTTCAAAATGTTCAAGTTTAATTTTGATATATTTTTTCGTACTATAATCATATTTTGTTGAGTTATGGACTTCGATGAACAATAATAATATCAGGGTAAATTACACCGTTGGTCTTCAAAGTTGGCCCCGTTTTCCGGTTTGGTCCTATTTTCTAGGGTTTTCTCACATTTAGTCCCAATGGTTTGATTTTCACTACCGTTTGGTCTTAACACCTACTGTTGGTGATTCAAACAAGCGGAAGCTTTATTCAAATACCAAATCAAATTACAAAACCAAAATCAAAGACAAATTCTAATTCAAAGGTACCAAACCCTAATTCAAAAGGTACCAACCACAAATTCAAAAGGTACAAAGATTTCTAATGTTATCAATCCCTATTTATAGCCAAAACTAACTGTCATAGATTAATTTCCAAATTCTAATCAAACTTGAAGGACAAGTCACACAAATTTACCAAAAGCCCCTTAGAGTGTAAGTCATATTCTAACAATCTCCACCGTGACTTAAACTCCTCCACCTGCTTCAAATCAAATTCAAAGTTCCAAATTCCGAATTCCAAATTTCAAATTCCAAAATCCAAATGCCAGAGATGCAAGCCAAATTCAAATCAAACAACCGATTCCTAAAAGCAATCCATAAGAAATTCGATCCAAAACAAACTGAACAAATGCAAACGCCGATAATCTTCAAAACAAACAATCAAACGTTAACCGACAAATTCAAACTCGGTCAACCAAACAAACCAAAACGGCTCAAACGATCTTCAACAAAGACTATCAAATTCAGGCAACAGACTTCAAAAACCCGACGTACGAAGATCCAAATTTTCAAACGAACAAACTTCCAATGATCGAACAAAATTCAAACGACTTGAACCAAGTTTTCAAACACCAAATCGATCTTCAAATTCTAAATATCCAATTCAAATTCTAATGGTCCACTTATATAATAAGAATTACGACCCAAATACAAAATTCAAAAATCTAATGACCCACTTATCAATAAGTATTACGGTCCAACTTCAAACTTATTATCGATGTATCAACCAAATTCAAGTTAATTAATAACTTGACGAACACACTCTAATTCAAACGCCCCAAATATGATACTCGACAATAATTCTAATGACCCACTTATTACGATAAGAATTACGGTCTAAATTCAAATACAAATTATCCGAATACTAAACAACTCCAATAACAAATCACTAAAATTCAAACTCAAAACCATACCTTAACCTGTCAAACAAGACAAATTCAATTATAGCCACCGACCCACTGATTCTTTGCAACCAATCAAATTGAAGCTTCTTCGAACTAACAAAAATACCAACATTCGATCTTCCCAATTCGAGTCCCTCCAAAACAATCGAACTTAACAAACCAATATCCAACACGAATACTTTTTTTTTTCTTTTTCTTTTTCTTGGCTAAACGAACCTAGCTCTGATACCACTTGTTGGTGATTCAAACAAGCGGAAGCTTTATTCAAATACCAAACCAAATTACAAAACCAAAATCAAAGACAAATTCTAATTCAAAGGTACCAACCACAAATTCAAAAGGTACAAAGAATTCTAATGTTATCAATCCCTATTTATAGCCAAAACTAACTGTCATAGATTAGTTTCCAAATTCTAATCAAACTTGAAGGACAAGTCACACAAATTTACCAAAAGCCCCTTAGAGTTTAAGTCATATTCTAACACCTACGTTATACATAACTGGCATTACTTTTCTAAGTTAGTTGACTTTTCAAGATGGGTATTTCCATCCTTTCATCCAAAATTCAATTACAATGTCGGTCCCTAAGAGCGTTTTGCTCAAGAATGGTGCAACATATAATTTGATACAACCTGCAAAAATTCGCTCATCATCTTTAGCATCATCATCCAAAATTATCGTCAATTTCATCATTATCATCGTCAATCTATCATTATTTTCAGCGTCATATTCGATTCAAAAAGTTTCATCATCAACATAACTTTAGCATTATGTTTGATACGATTTTAGCATCTTGATATCAGTATCACCATCATCATGTTCGATCGGCAATTTTAGCATTATCAAATATTTGAATTTAACATCGTTATCATCATTTGAGCATAGTCATCATCTGTAATCATCATCTTCGAATTCAATGTCGTTATAATCTGTAACACCCCGCCTTATAGACCACAATATTGTCCGCTTTGCCCGAAGGCTCACGGCTTTGTTCTTGTGGTCCTCATGTGAAGACTTCCCGGCAGGTCACCCAAGCCAGTACTACTCTCACATGAGCACGCTTAACCGTATGGCCGATTAACCGTTCCACCACAAAACGCGTTGTGTCATATAAGGCGAATGTTAACATATATGTCCCAGCATCACTCCAAGTCACAGCCAATGTGGGATTTGCCTGGGGTATTACATTCACCCCCCGTAGGGACTCATCGTCCCCGATGAAGTTTGCCCCACATCCCGAACGGCTTGGAGTGGCTCTGATACCATCTTTCCTTGGCACACATTGTGCCGGGGGTTGTTAATGCGCCAACGACGCATTCACAAGGTCCAAAAGAACTCGAGTGAACGCGCGTCGACAAAGCGTCGAGAGGACCAAACAGGCGCTTGATCCAACCGACGCTCGGTTGTTTTTACGTGTTCACGGGTCATCGTTGATCGTCTTACGAAATCAGCGCATTTTCTTCCAATCAAGGAGACAGATGAAATAGAAAGTCTGGCACGATTATACTTGAAAGAAGTAGTCTCCCGACATGGAGTACCCATTTCTATTATCTCGGATCGAGATTCTCGTTTCACGTCTCGATTTTGGGATACGCTTCAGAAAGCTTTGGGTACTCAGTTGGATATGAGTACTGCTTATTACCCACAGACTGACGAAAAAAGTGAACGTACTATCCAAACATTAGAAGATATGCTCCGGGCATGTGTAATAGATTTTGGTAAAGGATGGGATAGACATTTGCCTTTGGCAGAATTCTCATATAACAATAGTTACCATGCTAGTATCAAAGCGGCACCATTTGAAGCCCTTTATGGACGAAAGTGTCGATCACCTGTTTGTTGGGCTGTAGTAGGAGAAGCTCAGGCCCAACTAACCGGACCGGAGATCATTCAAGAGACCACGGATAAGATAGTACATATTCGACAACGTTTGCAAGCTGCACGAGATAGGCAAAAGAGTTATGCTGATGTAAGGAGAAAGCCTATGGAATTTGAAGTCGGTGACATGGTAATGTTAAAAGTATCACCATTGAAAGGTATGGTTAGATTTGGTAAGCGAGGAAAGTTGAATCCCAGATATATCGGACCCTTCAAGATTCTAGAGAGAATCCGACCAGTAGCCTACAAACTAGAGCTTCCGGTAGAACTTAGTAATATACACCCTACTTTCCACGTTTCAAATCTGAAAAAGTGTCTATCAGACGAAACCCTTGTGATTCCCATGAAAGAGCTTCATCTCAATGACAAACTTAATTTTGTGGAAGAACCTGTGGAGATTATGGATAGAGAGATCAAACAATTGAAACGAAGCCGCATACCCATCGTTAAGGTGAGATGGAACTCCAAGAGAGGACCAGAATTTACTTGGGAGCGAGAAGATCAAATCCGAGCAACTTACCCACATCTTTTCACAAACCTACCAACCAACATAGATTGAATCTCGGGACGAGATTCCTTTCAACTGGGGGATACTGTAACCATTGGGAAAATTTCACCTTGTACTAAATAATTTCATGTGCTAATAAAATGATTATCCTTTTTCTACGTATATTTTTTTTTCTAACAATTATTATTAAGTGTGATATAACTTACAAACTTGATAAACGTGCTCCCACGTAGACCAACACCAACTTACTTATGTTTATTTCACATAAACATCCTTACATGTCAAGTATACAACATTACAACAACACATTTGCCACTTTACGTTAATTCGTTAACGTACGCTCACATTAAACGTTTTCTACCCATTAGGGTTTCCGCTAAACCCTAAAACTAATGTAATACTAATATTAAGTATCAAAACCATGAAACTCCAAAGTATAATACTCTATAGTACAATGTACAAGATATCAAAGCACGAAAACCCTAATTTCACTTCAACTCCCGATATAAACCCTAATTTCATAAATCTATGATTTCATATGAGAAAATCACAAACCCTAACTATTAGTAACATGTTTTATTCAAAACATAAGGGTACAAGTCTTTCAAGCTCGGGTACAAGTTAGTAATGCATAGGAGTATAATAATGACTTAAATACATTATAAACTTCAGTGTATCTACTCTAAAGCACATAAAACAAGGTCCTTATGCACCAAAACTTAAACTTAATATTTTTACAACATTTAAACTAAAATGTACAAGTCTCTAAACCTAATGTACAACTACCTTATGCATAAAGACCTAGAAACCCTACAAATCCTTACTTTAACCTAACTAAAACTAACCAAAACCTATGTAAACCTAATCAAAACCATAGAAATATGTTTTCTACATTTATAAACCTTAAGTACAACTCACTCTAGCCCATGGTAAAAACCCTATTAGCACAAATCAATTTCTTTTGTTTTCTACACTATGTCGACCTAAAACCTAAACCTAAACAAACCCTAGTTTGATTCTAACCACACTTCTCTTAAACTAAACCCTAACCAAAGGTCACTACACTTCCTAGCCTAAGTACAATACACTAAAGCCTATGTACAACCCACCTAAAGCACCATTCGATCCAACACCAACTATGTAGTTCGATTAGAACTAGAAACCAAACTAGCATTGTACCATGAGATCAAGCTTCTCTTAGAAGCCATAAACCTTCACCCTACACTTGTCATATCTATTTTCAAACCTAGGTCAAAAATTTCAAGCTTATCATCTGCATAAGCTTTCCATAAGCTTCTATGGATCGAACCTAGACCATTTTGGTCATGTAATCCCCAACAAAATCTGTACTAAGCTTCCTTGTGTCCTCAAAACTCATAACAAGCCCTAACAAGTGGCCTTGGTGCATTTATTGAACCCTAGCCAAGCTCTCTATAAATAGCGAGGCCCCTCCTCCTCTTTTTCTCCATCCCTCACTCAAAACAGCAACCCACTCACTTACTCATACACCTACTGATCTTAGAAGAGTTAGGATCAAGTGGATTAGGAGCTTGAAGCTTGGGAAGCTTTGGTTCTTGTTGAAGCTCAATATAGTCGAACCTTTCCACCATCAATTTCTGTAAGTCCTAGCCTTTCTAATCTCTTTAGCTCATGATAATACTTCATTTTAATAAGCTTGAATCAAATATTAAGCCAACACAAACATATCTTTTCTTCTTTTCTTTTTTTTTTTCTGTTTTGGTCGAGCAAACAAACACCCTCTATTGTTTTTCTTGTTGATATCTTAAGAACACTAGACTATAGGACACTCACATATTGTTGAAGAGAATATTTTTTAAAGAACGTAGCAATTTGAATCATCAAAAATGAGTAAACGAGTCAAAAGTTATAGCAAATTGAAGTTGAATAAAAACTACAAAAACTTTCTGTTACAGCAAAGTAAATCACGCGGAACGAGGCCTTTCTGCTCCATTTCGTCAAAAACTTAAAACATGAAAGTTGTCCGGAACGACGTTTTACTTAAAAACTCAGGAGCACGAGTCCTAAAAACGTACCACAAGGGCTGGGCACTAGGACCTGTTTTCTGTTTAAGTTATATATAAAAACAGCCCCAACCGACCCGTTTTGTCTAATTATTTCGACTAGTAAACGAGCTTGATAAATTACGAAACTTGGTGGAAATAGAGACCTCATGGCATAGATTAACCTGGAACAAACAATTTTCATTTTCATTAAAAGGCCTCGTTTTTATCGAGCCATATTTTTGGCCTAGTACTTGCTAAAAATAACTAAAATACTTGGTTTATCTTACTACAAATAAGTTTCAAACGCCTAACTTCAGAGATTTATTGTGACTTAACTATAACAAATCACGACCTCTAGTTTGAACCTATAGGTAGACCATGTGACAAACTATTGAAAAGATTGAAAACGTAGTAAAAACATTTCAATGCCTCGCCTTTATTCACCCTTGAATTTGGCCTTGTCGAGTACTATATAAACATATATTTTTAATTATTTTGGACTAATAAGCTGGAAATATAAGCTGATAAGCTACGTAAAACATATTTGTAAACTTATTTTAACATATGTATAAGAGTCGTAGAAAGTCGTGCCTTTTTCCTAAGCTAAAAGTGCGTTTTCGTATAAAAAGGACTTCGGGTGAAAGGTTATTTTTGCATGAAGGGTATTTTATGTCAAAACTCTAAACTAATTTTATGAGTCGGACTTAAAATGAAATAAACTTAAGGTCAAATGGTAGAAAGTGTTATATTGGAAGTTCTGGGTAGAAATTGTCATTTTACTATAGTAGAAGGGGGTAAACTGTCATTTCACCAAACTTGAAGGATATAAACTGTAATTTTATAAAACTTGAAGGATATAAATTGTAATTTTATAAAACTTGAAGGATATAAATTGTAATTTTATAAAACTTGAAGAATATAAATTGTAATTTTATAAAACTTGAAGGGTATAAGTTGTAAATATATAAAACTTGGGGGTATGAATTGTCATTTAATGATAGTTCAGGGGTAAACGTTGTCAATATCTAAAACTTCAGGGTAAAAAGTGTAATATTTTATTTTATTACGAGAATATAATTATAACACTGAGATAACTCGGGAATTAATATGAAACCTTTATGAGACATGTCGGTACCAATTAACAAAACATAAATAAATCTTAATCACCAACTAATTTTTGAAGAGACTTCATGTTGTCTCACTCAAACATTTAATCCTTTCAAAATACGAATACTTAAACTCACAAATACTTGACATCATTCCCTAGGTTACGTGTCGGAGCAGTTTATTCGATAAACATCATTTGTTTTCCATCCAGATTACTTTATCACCAAGGTGAGTTCATAGTCCCACTTTTATACGTTTTTCAAACTTGTGGGGAGATACATGCTACAAACCGAACACAAGTATTTTTTTTGTATGCTATCCTGATATGGTATTGCCTAAGTTAGCTTTGTTGCCACTAAAAGACCCTCATATCATGAGCCATTAATCACTTACGAGTGAACGCGAATATAGTGAATAGATCTATTGGCAGTTGACGCCCCATTTGTGTTGCTGGATAAGTGACCAAATGCATTATATTTGAAAACTAAATAGGAAGTTGGCAAGCTCCTACTCGAGGGCATTATTACTTGCATTATTATTATAATGTTAGTAACTTACATTATAGTTCATTACTATGATGTCCCACTGTTAAGGTTTGCGTGTCATGAGACTTAGGGCAATATGTTGTGCTGCAATTCTATTGTTTTACAACTATTTAACTTGTGTTCAACCTAATACTTGTTTATAAACACTGTGGATTCACTCAACCTTTGTGTTGACATTTTTAGCATGTTTTATCTCAGGTAACTGATGCATAACTTGGCACGGAGTGGCAGTGGGCTTTCTTTTAAAAAGAGTGTCCATTTATGTTATCATTCAATGAATAAACTTTTATATGTATTTCAGAACTCCCGTTGGGACCTCTATTATGTAAACTCTGATTTAAATAATGAATGATAACCGTTTTATTTAAAAACGTCTCTTTCGACTCGTTTTCTATGATTGTGACTGTGATACCAGGAGTAATACCCCAACTTATGATTCCGCTGCGTAACAGAAAAATGGGGGTGTTACATAATCTTCGATTATATTTTCTTCATCGTTGATCATCTTTTTGTTGCCATAGTGAAGTGGTTCCCGTGAACCATCTTAGACGACAGATTCGTGTAGAAACGATATATGAATTTTTTAGATCTACCTTAGAAATACTGAAGGAACCACCGTGGATATGGACTGATAAAGAAGGAAAAGAAATAAGAGAAAGAAATAAGAAACTTCGTCGCCATACATGGACACCGAGATTAAAGAGTACGAGGAAGAAGATGTAGTATACCAAGAGAATGATTGCTTTTATCTGATAAAGTGATTTTTTATGTTTGGATGAAGTGTTTTAGTTTGCAAAGGATTTAATTGGAGAGCGATATTGGTAGGTGTGGCTTCTATTATTATAAAATTATTGTTGTTTTTGGAATGCTCTTCAAAATTTTTATTTATAAACTTCTAAGTTTTACTAGTATGATTTTTCATTGTATCTAAAAGATGCTTTAGTTATTTTTAAAAAAAATATTAAACTTGATTTGTTTTTCTAAACTTTAGAGATTTAAAATGGTTTGTACTGCTAAAACACACACACACACACACACACACACACACACACACACACACACACACACACACACACATATATATATATATATATATATATATATATATATATATATATATATATATATATATATATATATATATATATATATATATATATATATATATATATATATAAATAGCTAAATAATAGCACATGCATTTTTCTTTTAATAATTCGAAGAACATTAAATCAACATAACTCGCTATTAAGTCTTACGTGTTAACTTTCTGCGTTATATTGTACCAAACCTGACTCAGCATGACACGTTGACTCGTTTACCCGTTAATTTGTTTATTTCGACCAAATTAAGGAACCACCTCAGATTCGGTTTTGGGTCTGTCACAATAAAAATTCGAAGCATGAAATTGAATGAGCTTTGAATATGGAACAAGATGATTTATGAGAGAGACTTGAGTTACCAAAATAACCTTCTTGCTATAGTATTTTATCTTTTAAACTTCACTGCATTGACGAAACTGCCATAATTGAGCCAAACCATACATCTAGTCAAACTTAAATAATCAAAGGGTTTAATGTTCTGTTACATTTTTTACCTTAATAAATTGTTTTACTTGAACTCTTCCCCAATCCTTGCGGTGGATTAAACCGTTACAAACTTTACTCCACCGATATCCACAAAGATCGGTACTAACAAAGAAGAGCTACTACCCAACGGAGCTCCGCCCTCAGAACCACCCACAAGAATCGCCCAAACACTAAGACCACAAAAAACTTCCACCAAGGAAGCAACAAACCCCAAACTAGTCCTTCACTCGATTTAGGCTTAACTAGGGCTGTAAACAAACTGGGCGAACACGAACGGAGCCTTGTTCATATTCGTTCATTTAATTTTAACCGGACAAATAAACAAACACGAACGCTTAAACGGACGAATTTTCTTATTCATGTTCGTTTATTAAGAAAATGAGTTGTTCATATTCGTTTATGTTCGTTCATTAAGACAGTAAACGAACGCTAAACGAACATAAACAATCGAACATAAATGAAAATAGACAAACAAACATAAACTTTATTGAATTATGTACAATATAGATGAGACGAAAAGTGTACCGCTTTTAGGGGGTCATTTAAGCCCAAAGTCGAGATTATTTGATCAAATATTACCCAAAATCGTTCCTTTTGTCATTTTAGGTACTTTTGAGAGGAAATATGGAAAAGGAAGCATTTGTACGTTTTTGAAGCGAAAAAGTGAAGAAAACGACAAAGTCTCAAATTCATGCTGGAAATTATACCTGACGGCGTCAGGATATGCTTATGACGCCGTCACCTTTTGACAAAGAGGTGGATAAATCAAGTTACACGTGACGCACCAGAGAGATTTTAGAAGAATTCTACATGACGGCGTCATCAAGGCCATCAAGAGTAATTTGCATGTGACGGCCAAGATGAAGTTTACACATGACGACGTCAAAAGTGGATCTAGGCAATACGATGATAATTATGGCGGCGAGTTGACGGCGTTAGAACTTACTCTTGACGCCGTCAGACCTTATAATCTATATATAGTTTTTGACTTTTCATTCATTTTGTGCAACTTTGAGAGGAGAAAACCCTAGACGAATTTTATCGTATTTTTGAGGGTTTCAAACCCTTGTTTCATCCATGCTTAATTGAAGATAAGTTTTCCAATAATCATTCAATATGTCTATGTGTTGTTTGATTCTATCTTATGCTTGTCTTCTCTTTAACATGCTAGGCTAGGTTTTCTTTGTGTTTGCTTAGATGTAATGAAACTTAGATATTGATTATTGGTTGTTTGTTTGTTTATAATTGTTGTGGATGAATGATTTTGATGTTAGGCTTAAGAAAACTGGCAGACTTTCAATTGGTAACTTGCTTGAACGTCTTAAGAAACATGATCGGAGGTATAATATGATAAATTGGTTATATTTAATGCATAGGTAACTACTAATGAGGCCATGTTAGGAGCTAGTAGTGGCTCGACATAGGAAGAGGTAGAAGCTTATAGAGTTAGGGAAGATCGTACACGGCCCTACGAATGGTATTCAGGAATATAACCCGTCATCCATGCAATTGTAATAAACTAATCAACCGGTAAAAGATAGCTAGGGAGTAGTGAAATCTAAGTAAACACATTTTCTCTTATTATTGTTTTCGCCACATTTAATTTATGTTCATTTTATTTTATTTTGTTTGCATTTGTAGTTATTTGGGTTAGTTGATTAGCAACTAATTCCGCCCACTCTTCCAAAAACCGAGATTTTTATTTGCTTTTTTATAAAATATAAAAATACAAAAAGAATCATCCCTCACCTCTAGATCTAGTTTAATCGAGTTTTAACCCTAGCGAACACTATTCTTTGAGTTGAATGATCAATCCCCCGGTACTTGCCACTATACTATACTACAACGGTCAGGTACACTGCATGGTGAGGATTGCAAGCTTCTCAAGATCCCTTGAGAGGTAAAACCTTTTGCATGATTGCAAAACCAAGCATCAAATATATTGTTTTATAAATATTGATTGGTTTAAACAAACCAATTTTAAAATTATAAAATTAAAATATATAATATACGAACATAAATAAATAAATGAGCATAAATGAATGCAAGATCGGACATTCACGAACGTAAATGAACAAACGCGCATTTTGTTCATGTTCGTTCATTTAACTAATCGAACGTAAAATATTGTTCATGTTCATTTATTTAATAAATAAATGAACTTTTTACCAAACGGTTCATAAAATGTTCACTGAACATTCAGTTCGTTTACTGCCCTAGGCTTAACCACCAGCATACAAGACTTTTACACCCTTTGCTTATCCACAAACCAGATAAGACTTAACAAATGAAAGAATAAGTTTAAGTGTTTGAAATGCCCTAACCTTGCCTAGGGACTCAACTTAATAGAAGAGAATAGAAGAAGACTCTCGACACAACAAACAAGAGTGGATTAGGTTTTTGTGGTTCTTTTCTTGCGAAGAAGTGATCTTCCAATGTTGAGAAGAAGATGTGTAGACACAAGAAGATAAAAGACTTAAAGGGATTAGAGAGAAGAAATTAAAGGGTAGAAATGAATGGTAAGAGGTAAGGAACACAAGACAAGAGCTTGGTATTTATAGAAAAACTAAGGAGATCAAATCCTGGCGTGTAGGACCGAAAATATAGATGATTTATGTGGTTCGGGAGGTCTAGGTTGATCAAACATGATGAATCTACACATCTTTCTAGTGAGAGAAAGTAGAGAGATGGTGGAGAAAAGGTTTTATTAGATTGACAATAATGAAGGTTACACAATTTCCCGCACCCCTCATGGAGAGTCATGAGGGGTGTTTATAGGCTCAATACAACATAAGTTTGACTAACTTACAATAGTAGTCCCTGCGGGTACTTCTTGCTACATATTTAGTCCAATTCACTTGTGTGATGTTATCTTTATAAATAAGCGAGGCTAACAATCTCCATCCAAGATATCGTCTCACGTGAATGGTTACAATGAGACCTATAAACAAAGTAAATTACAACAATAATAAACAATGTTGACGTTGTTGAAGCGCAGAGTCTCTATAGTCTAGATACTGAGGCAGACTTGAAGTTCTTCTCTTCCGATGATCTCGGCATTTGATCCTTGGCACTGAAGACACTAATTCTTTGTAGCTCTAAAATTTAACTGTAACAGTCTAGTTAGGTTATTACTCCCTCCTAACTAGTGAGCCTTTTTTTTTCTTTTTCCTGCTCCCTCCTGAACCGACAACCTTTCTTCTTTCATCAAATCTCTTAAGTCTTCTAACACGCAGCGGAGAAAGTAGACACTAGATTGTAGCACTGTGGTTGTCGTTCGGGGAGCATCATAACAACATAACTCACATAACATTGCATCTAAGTTGGTAATAAGCCCTGATGTACACATTAATGATACTTCTTCGGTTTCAGTGTAAGCACAGTTTCCTCAGCCAACCAAATAATTGAAGATGAAACACTACGTGTACTTCTCCTCCTGATGGTTGCGATTTATCAAAATCATCATACTATTTTGTGTACGTGCCATAAAATCACCTTGTACTTGATGCAATTTTGAGGCCATATCAGCTCGTTGAAGCATATTTTGTGAGTAAATGTCACAAACATACTCTCAATACTTCTCTCAAACCAACCTTTAAACGAACCTCCTTTGAATTCACCGGCTAATAGTAATGACCACATATGGAGACAACCCGATATGACCAACTTGAAAAAGAAGTAAACATCCCATGTTGTGACTTAATGCTTGTACAAAAGATGTGACTTAATACCTATACTGAGCACTACAATGTTACTCCTTTAAGTATGAGGTGAACGAAATATTCGCTTCTTGACCAATTCACAACTTCGTGTGACACTGAGTTCTACAACGTGATTCCTTACATCAGATATAACTAGATTGTCAAGACTGAATTACTATAGGCGCAGACAAGTTATCTTCAACAGTCGTGCATCCAACCACCCCTAGACTTTGAGATAAATAAGTACACTTTTTTGAAATGCCACTTCAAAATCAAATCAATAATACCGTACAAAAACCACGTAGTCATTTTGTTAAACGAAATAATTCTAGTCGTGAACAATGTATCCCCGTGAAAATTATAATACCAAAATACCACTCAGTTTACCAATAAGTATCAAAAACTTTGGCTAAATTTTAACATTAAACCAAAAATTCAGATATCAGTTTTGTGAGTCCAATAAGCCCAGTCTAAATTATCAATTCATAGTCCAATCAAAATTTCTAAACCAATTGAGCTTAATCCTGATATAGTCCAATAAGCAAATTCACCATCCCATTTAATTGTGTGATCAATAAGCCCAGTCCGGTTTCAAATAATATGGCCCGGTCCAAACCTTATCCACACATAACCGGTTATTACCCTAAACTCATTGATAACTACTGAGTAACCCTAAACACACATTTCAATATACATCCGCCTACCACTCTTACATTATCTCTCACCAACGCAGATCTAAAAAAATAACGCGACTTCATCAAACTTAGTCAACCCATTTCATCAATCACATCTCCATCTTTAATCCAAACGAACACATACCCTAACATGTATCTTCAGTTACCGCGCAATAAGAATCAAGACAACAATTGTTTGGCTCCAAGATCATTTATATATGGTCACGGGTAGGTATTGCTTTAAGTTTGGTTTACGGTTTTTGTTTGGTCTTTGAATGAAACAAGAAATGATTATAACAACCTTGTTATAGATGATGATGATATGATATAGGTTCAACTCAAAAAAATCTAGATCGATGATGATGATGATATAGGTTCAACTCAAAAAAATCTACAAGATTGGAATAGAGTTGAACCACATCTGAGATATCCTGTATTTTTCTTTTTAAGCTTTGAGTCATGTGATTGGAGGTGTTTGTGTAATGGATGGGATTAGATTAGAATGAGTATGGTTATGTTGTTGGACTGGTTCTGCTCTTCTTTCATTCTTTTTCTTTGATCATGGACTGATGATGTACAAAATTGAGGTCACAAATGAGTTTGTAGTATTTCGATAGTAGTCGTGGTCTCTTCATCTTCTCTATTCGAAAAATTTTATGAGGCCTATTCGAAAAGTATGCCTATTCGAAAAATCTAAGTCAATTCGAAAAAATTAACCCTATTCGAAATTTGGCTATTCGAAAAATATGGCTATTCGAAAAATCCTCTATTTGAAAAATGACTATTCAAAATTTCGAAAAATCCTCTATTTGAAAAATGACTATTCGAAAAATTCTTTACAAGAAATTCCGACCATGTTTCCGGCGACTTTTCCGACCATAAATTCCGAACAACTGTTAAAACCAATATTCAGACCTTGATATTTGACCACTTTTTTTTGTCACCATAAAACTTCACGAGATGGTACAAAAAACAGCCACAAAAACGAAGTTATACAAAAAAAAAAAAAAAAAAGCTATGATCTTGGACCATGAGACACAAGTAGTTGTTTTGTAAAACTGAATAAGAAAAGCATAAACTGTTATTGACCACTTGACAAAGACTCTTTTAATAAACTGTTATCACAAAAAATAGAAATTTTTTCTCAGATCTAAAAAAAAGTGATGTATAACAGCTTTAAAACAAGATACGAGCCACACAAATCAACAAAATAACAACATCATAGCTCTGATGCCAATTGTAGGATCGATATGTTGCAAGATTTAAGTGGTTCGGGAGGTCTTGGTTGATCAAAGTAGATGAAAGGCTTCATCTTTTAGTGAGAGAAAGTAGAAAGAGGGTGGAGAAAAGGGTTTTATTAGATTGACAATAATGAAGGTTGGTGACTTGACATATGTAGTATGTTTAGAGAGAGAAACTAGAGAGGTAAAGAGGAGAGGTTTTCATTCATAAAACACACACTAACACACACAAGCATACCTTACAAATGAGGCTTTAGGTGACTTATATACTTAGTAACAAATGCCTCATGGGCTTTCTATGGGCTTGGGCTTGGTGGACTTGTATTTCATAATAAGGCTTATAAACTATAACTTCTAACATATTAGCTTACTAAGTCCACAAGCCCAATTGACTAATCTATCACACGTTTACGACACATTACAAAGTTCTTAGGATTAGAATGACCATCACTTCTAGATAAAATTCTTTAATGCTAACATGGCGTGTTGGCTCTGGCCCGTCAGTATGTAAAACCTGGCGCACCATGTGCTCTTTGGTTGTATATAATTAGTTATGGCTCTTGTTAAACCCCCATGTGCACTTTACTTTTGACCTTTCGAAGTTCATTTCAAATACCCAAGTGGAATTAGGCCAACCAACTCATTATCCAAGGTTTAGTGGGGATTTAAAATGTTTAAGGATGTGTTTAAAAGATGATTAAGAGGTTACTTCCATTTTGTGTGAGGTAGAAAAGAATCAATGGGCAATAGCTTTATCTTTGAGTACTCTTGGATAATAACTTGCCTCCCAAATTTGAAATTCAAAATTCAAATTCAAACTCAAAATTTAGTTGTTGTGTGCGTGTTATAGGGATGAGTGTTGGAGTGGTGAAAGGAGGTGACAATGGCATATGGAGGAGCCTATATTCAAGATGGGGAGACAAGGTGAGGATAGATGAGCCTATGTCTTGAATGGGGAGACAAGGTGAAATTCAAACTATGGTAGAAGAGTATTTGAGAGGGAAAAAGGTAGCTTGTGGATACAAAGGGAGTGTTTTAAGGGATAGTGGTGTTGACTAAGGAACCAGGCAAGCCAAGAGGAGCCTATGTTGATAATGTAGGGGATAAGCAAGGTAAGAAGGTGGCTTTGCTTGTGAATGAGAGACAAAAGGTGGTGGATGAAGCCTTTGCTCATTGTGTGGGAGACAAGTGGTAGAAGTATGGTGAGCCATGGAAGATGGTATGGGTGTTGTATTATAGGAGACCAAAGGTGGTGGAAGGAGCCTATGTTGTGGAATGGGGAACATTGTGAGCAGGGCTTGGTGAATAAAGAATGATAAAGGTAAAGAAAGATGGAGTGTGTAAAAGTTTGAATGTTGAACAAGGCAAGGATTCAAAAGAGATTCAAAATTCAAAAATCCAAATGTCATAATCTTTGTTAAGCCACAATTTACATATTCACTTATCACCTTCATGCAACTAAGTGTTTTGTATCTTAAGTAAAGCATAAACCTTCGAGAATAAAGTTCATTCACGCAAAGTGATGTTAACTTTTTTGACCAATAAGGGAGTAAACTCGTTACGTGATTAGCATTGTAGTACGTAAGGATTATAGTCATTTGAATGTTTTCATTTGAAGATTTTACAAAAACATGAATCTCGTAGGTTTGACAAAAACATTTAGGGTTGGCTAATGACTTTTTAGAAAACATTTTTGAGTCGACGTTTTGTAAAATGGGAGGAGATATTTTGGTCATCTTTCTAAGTCTAAATCTTGTTGCGAATTTACAAAACATCTTAAATACCACGTACGAACCTATATTGGCGCACAACCAGCCTCTAGCACGCCGAACCTGGCGGGCGAGGTCTGGTGTTGTGTGTTTTTGGATTAGGCTATCGTTAGCAATTTTAAGTGTTTTCTAATATATATTTGTTATAATTAAAACATAAAAGAGATCTTAGTCATCATTTACACCAACAATTCGTATTCGTGTTCAAGCTCATATGGAAGTTGCGTAAGTTATGTGATTCTTCTAATGTGTATATTATTGATTAAATTGGCGTGTAAAACCTAATCGTGTAAAAGTGATTTTAATATAGCCTTTGTTGTTTTCATTAATTTGATTAACCATATATTTAAGGGATAATTACCAAAACGGATCATTGACTTTTTGACTAGTCACTTTTTAGACTTTGAAATTTTATTTTCCAAAATTAGATCGGGCAACTAAAAAATTGAGCAACTCAATAAGAGTTTAACACGTGTCCAATATTTAATTATTAAAGTACAAAAATTAGAATGTATTTGTAAGGTATGTGTAAGTGTTGTGTAAGGTATTTTAAGGTTTTTTTCATGGGCAACTACCTATATATTGGGCGACTTGTATTGGGCAACTGTTTTTTTTTTTTTTTGTACTTTCACCACTTTTAACAATCATACGGTACAAAGATTAAGTTGATCATTTAGCTTTAATGATACTTAACGTTTATAAAACAAATTAATATAGTCCTAAACACTTCAAAGCACACTATATATATACTATATACCCCATCAATCTCATAGCTTCTTCAACCATCACCACCACCACCAGCAAGCATATTTGATTCTCATAGCTTCTTCAACCATCACCACCACCACCAGCAAGCATATTTGAATACCACCTGACCTCTCCACCACCACCACCGTATCTGAATACCACCTGACTGCACCACCATCTGCCATTGCCGTCTCTGCTGAATGTTTCTCTCGCCTCCACTCTGTCGCTCTAAAGTTGTTGCTTCCTCCAGTCTTATCTTTAATGAAACTAGGCTGTTGTAGGATGTAATATGCAAAAGCATACATAAACAATTTGTTATTTTTTAATGTTTATGAACAAAACATTTTTACAATAATAAACAATGAATGATTATCTAGTTTCAATTCATCAGTGTTGTTTGAATAGGATGCTTTTTTTTAACAAACAGAAGCATGTAATCAGCAGGTTGCCTTTCGAAAGTCAAAATGCAATTGGAATAACAAAATTTGACTATTAAAGTCAACACATTTTTCTTTGATTGCCTTTGTCCCACCTAGAAATGTTGTTGATTAAACTTTGAAGTTCATTGTTACTTACTTTCTAGTTTGACAAATTTAATGAAACAGAACATAAACATTTGAATTCAAATTCGATAAAAAAGAACACAAAAATAAAGATTTCATTGAAAATAAAATTAACATTACATTAAACAATTAACAATGAAACTTTTGACATTTTTCGGGATCAAATGACAAATGTAGATTGTCATAATCCAAATACTCATCATCTGAGGAGTCTTCCTCTTCCTGATCGGGCATGTTTTTGCTTTTTCTGTTTGCCAACATATTCTTCCAAGTGTATTTACACTTGGTTGGTTTTTCTTTTGCAGCTTTTTCTCTTTTTTCAAATTGTTTCAAATTTGTTTCCAGAAATTTAAACTTTTCTTTCATATACCAATCCACCGCTTCTTCAAATGTTCCCTCTTCCTCTATTTCTTCTTCTTCAGCTTCTTCTTTTTCAAGTATGAAAGCTTTTTCTTGAAACTCCTCTGTTTTTGATTGTTGCATTGCTCCTACCTTTTCTTGTTTCTCTTGCACATTAATTTTTGAGGTTGATGCCATTTTTGATATTGTATACCTTTAAGTTTTTTTGAATGATTTTGTTGCTTAAAAATGTTCCAATTTATAACCATTGTTTTAGGCAACTGAACGGTTTCATTGGAAAAGACACACGTCTTAATACTTTTGCGTTGAACGTTGTATACTACTACATTTTGATAATGCCAATGGAACGTAGGTTATACAGACATTTATTACACGGTATTCCAAAACTTCATTTATCACTGATCACTTATCACTTATAACTTATTAAACTAACAACTATTTACTCAACAAAGAAACACACACCCGCATCCTAATTCGTCACAACAATAAACCATTATTTTCAAGTTAAGTCATTCAATGGCAGCTTCTTGTTCAAAAAATAATGATTTTAGTAAGATGGTGGTTAACGATGCTATGGTTGACTATGTCTTGAGTAAATATGGCACTAAATGGTATGATGACGAGGAAATGGCTGAGGTGATTCTAGAAGACTTGTGCCAAAGGGAGAACAATCGACGTGATGTTGCTAATGGTTAGTGTAGACCATTCTTTCTTTTTATGATTATGATGCGTGGGAATCGCAATAGGCTTTACCTCTCAAGGGATCTTGAGAAGCTTACAACCCCCACCAGGAAGTGTACCTGATCGTTGTAGTATAGTATAGTGACAAGTACCGGGGG
>JARVZY010008060.1:0-20509 GCA_030686995.1 Artemisia argyi | reverse complement strand
CGCGGCTAGTCAGCGACTTGGTTTAAAAATGCACGCATCGTCCAAGTGATGCGTTTGAAAAAACGCAACGTGAAAGCTGATGCGAGCACATCACGTCGCATCGGATGCATAACATCGCAACAGTTTTAATTTTGACTAGCATAGACTTTTATAGTTTAAGTTAACTTTTTGTTTCTGGTCAAACCATTAAGTTGACATATTGTATGTTATGACATTAAGTAGTATCATTATGTAGTAATTTAAGTAGAAATATGTTATATTTTTATTTATTACCTACATCGGTCTTTTGGACCTCGAACTCAACGGATCGTCGTACGCAATTTAAAACCAATAGTGTTTGTAATTTGGTATTACTTATGGTAGGGACTGTTTGGTTTGGTGTGGTTCATGAGGGAGAGAGTATATCAGACACACATAACACTTATATTATCATTACTTGACTTGATTCATCAACTTACATGCCTAACATATTTGAGTTTATCCTTAACACTCTGTGATGGATTCATGGCAAGTGAAAAAATGATTAGCATGTAGCACCTAATTCACTACTTGTTTTGTTATGTCTCACATCATATCTTTGTTTGGACACATTATCATACTTGTCATCTTATATCTTGAGTTTGCAAGTGCGGGCATAGAGCAACGAGCTGATTCTACGTCCGTCATCACTTTATCACTGGTCCTTCGTCATAGAGACGTATGGAGACATAACATTGTTAAAAGTTCCATGTTGTAAACCCTGCCTTTCTTAAACTTTCCTTTCTTGTCATGGTGCCAAGAATATTGGGAGAAGAAAAGTTGATGTTGATATACTTATCTGAAACATCAGGTGCTTCCCTTTCTATATTAGTGGATATGCGATCCGTTCTTAAAAACAGCATCCATTTGTATGTGTGGGCCACATGTCGAGGCTGCTGAGAAAATGCTTTTTAATCTCCTCGTAGAGGTAAATTCATTTTTTTGGCCTCCCAAATATGTGTATGATTCGACTAATATTATACCCTTTTTCGTTCTATGTAGCCCTCCAACGCCCCACAATGTTTTCTTCACATGTCATATAATTACGTACATCAAGCTAGGGTTATTCCTATAGATAAGGTAGGGAACCTCTTAATTTAAAAAAAGATAAAAAAAATCCAAATGAATATGCATGAATACTTTTGAGGAAATGATTTACACACTTAAATTTTTGATTGGGACACTCCAACATATGCATCAAACAGTTGTACAGTTTTTACATTCTGCTTTAACCGATTGTACATTATAGTGTCCCAATCAAAAAATTGACTGTGCAAATCATCTCCCATACTTTTGCATATGAAAACCATTAATAACATGTGTTGTGTTGTGTATTCAGGCCGTGCATCTGTTGAGACATGGCATACTCAAAATTGAATCCAAAACCTACACTTGGATAGGTGTGCATTCATCAAAACCATCGAAGCACGGGGCAACACAAGAAGTCGAGCTACATTTGTATCGTACCAATGTGAATGAAATTAACTCAGTTGTTGATACAATAACTAAAGTTATATCTCATGTGAGTTTCCCTGCCGGGAAGAAAACAGGGACTTTGAAAAACATTTGTAAATATTTGGGCAAGGGGGCGCACAATGTAGCAAACTTTTGTGGCAGGGTACCAAAGTCTCTAGTAGACTTTTTTGGAAGGTGATCAAAACTGTTTTCAAGAGGAAGAAGATTTGTAGAGATTTTCGCAGGCACATAAACACATAAACTTTAGCTTCAGTGACCTTTATAATCATTCTGTTTTTACTGATAACCAGTGACAGGTGATCGTGGGTAAAGCAGACACAGAGGATGAAACCAAACACCTGAATAGTTCCATTAAAAAGAAGGATCCAGTGGTACTTCCTCGAGGCTTAGTTAATCGAGGAACTGAGTGCTTTATGCTAGCAAGCCTTCAGGATCTTCTTGCCTGTTCTCACTTTGTAAATCTTCTGCAGGTCCTAAGAACACGCACTATACCCGAGGTAGACTACAATTATCTTTTTCTTGTGATCATGGTGTTGTTCAACGCCATTTTAATAATTAGTGGTGTGGTGCCCTATTAGAATTTTACTCATTGTGTGTTAACCCAATTTTCAAATCTAGTTCCCAACTTTAAATGCATTTGTAATGTTTTTATCTGCATTCGACATGCCATCTGGCCAGCAGTCAAAGAAGAAAAATAATAATGTTCTGGAGAACAAGAGAAAGTACTACTCTCTTACGAGCAAGGTTAACCCCATTTTCGGAAACGATAGAAAAGTCAAGCTGGCTAACAACCTTGTCTAAGGGACTCGCCTAGGGTGTTACATTAACCCCCCTTGGGGAATTCCGTCCCGAGAATCAAGTTGGCTAAAAACATTCACCATGATAGCATGGTGATCCCTGTTGACAAGGTAGTGAAAAAAAATAAGAAAAATAAAAATAACCCATTTTGTATATGAAAACAATTAATAACATGCTGTGTTGTGTATTTACTAGGCGACACATCTCTTCAAATATAGCTTGGTGAAAATTGAAACCAAAACATATACTTGGATTGACGTCCATCCGTCACCCTGGAAGCTTGGTGCAGCACAAGAAGACGTTGAGTTGCATTTTTATGGTGCCTCAAAAACGCACATAAACTCAGCTGTTGATTTAATTAATAGTGTTGTATCTAAGGCTAGCGATGCTCAGACTACAATGAAGAAGACACAAATGTGTGATCTTTTTGGCCAGCTTTTGTAGATCAGTACCAAAGACGTGAGCAGATATTTGGGCAAGATTTTTTGCAAGGGTGCCAAAGAGTCTAGCAAAATTTTAGGCAAGGGGATCAATTCTTTTTGCAAGAAGAAGAAGGAGGATGAAACCAAACACCTGAACTCCAGTGAAAAGAATGATTCGGTTACTTCCTCGCGGATTAAAAAATCCAAGAACCGAGTGCTTTTTGACAGTGAGCCTTCAGGCTCTTCTTGCCTGTTCTCCCTTTGTAGATCTTCTGCAGGTTCTAAGAACGCACACTATACCTCAGGTAGACTGCAATATATTTGTTCTTGTGATCATGGTGTTGTTCAACGCCATTTTAATAGGGTAGTTGTGTGTGGTGCACTATTGGAATTTTACTCATTGTTTGTTAACCCCATTTTCAGATCGAGTTCCCAACTCTCCATGCGTTTGTAAAGTTTTTATCTGCGTTCGACATGCCATCTGGCCTGCATTCAAAGAAGAAAAATGACGATTCTCTTGAAATTGGTGAAGCTTTTCTACCTGATATGTTTGAACCCATCCTGAACACCTTCAAACCAGATATTCAAAATCGTTTCTCAAGGAGCACAAGTGGCAGGTTTGTTGCTGCGGACTATTTATTCTGGTGCATCTTTAGCTAAAAAAAAATTTCTATTTATATTGTTGCATTTATTTCAGACTATACATGTTACTTATAATTTCGCCAATTAAAGTTTCTATTTTGTACATCTTAGTCACTAAAAGGTGGTTTTGTGCCCCGTTTGGGTCATTCTGTAACCCGTTCGTGACTTGATGACTTCCGGCAAAAAAAAAAAAATTATTAATAAAATGCTCATGAGTTGTAATATAAATGATTGCATTATTTCACACCAATCAGACACGCCTGTTCCGATTGGGTTACCTTTTGATGATGACCAGATATATTTTTAGGGAGGAGGATGCTCAAGAGTTCCTACATTTTGTCATGGACCAAATGTATGCTGAATTGATAAAATTTGAAGGGTCTGAAAATTAGAGTAAAGGTGACTCGGTTTGTTCTAGGTTCAGAAAAATATTTGGAGGCAAACTGATGGGTTCTGTGAAGGCAGAAGGTAAGACTTTGTGTGCTTTTGTTCTTGAAGTATAACAATGTTTTTGTTCTTGAAGTATGACAATGTTTATTGTAAATGTAAACAGGCGAAAACCCCTCAGATACCATAACACAACATCACTTTCTCGAATTCAGCCTTGACGTAAGTTCAGATAAAGTCGTTACCTTAGAGGATGCACTTCGTCTCTATTCTGCACTAGAGACAGTTGAAGGTTACCGTGCATCATCAGTAGCAGAGGTAAGTTAGAGTTTATTCTTTTGTTTAATCTCGGTTTGGAATTTAAACACTAGGTGGTTACTCTACTAACTGATTAATCAACCTTTTAATACAAAGGGTAGCAAGTAGAAATCTGTGTCAAAGTCAGTCTCTAACTCAAGTGATGATTCAATGACCCCTACATTGGATTAGACGACTCAACCAACCCATAGAGCTCGAACCACTATAAACACTAATATATCTTGCATTTAGATGTGATTTGGCTATTACAAATCTGAACTAGTATTAGACATGCTAATGACTTTTGTAAGGGACTCACCTAGGGTGTTACTTTCACCCCCCTTTGGGGAATTTCGTCCCGAGAATCAAGTTGGCTAAAAACATTGTCTAAGGGACTCATCGTTCTCGAACGACGATTAAGGTTTTCCCCACATCCCGAACGGCTTAGAGTGACTCTGATACCACCTGTAACACCCCTCCTTTCACCAATTGTTACAGTCTTACCACCTTAAAGAGAATTCCGTCCAAAAATTCAGTGTGTGTTATATATTAATATAATAGTATGTTCGTGTAACATAAAATATCTAAAAGTCACATAATTGTCTAGATGTTGGAAGGCACGGAGAGCGAAATACTATAAAATGTTTTTTTTTTTTTTTTTTTTTTTTTTTTTTTTTTTTTTTTTTTTTTTTTTTGTGAAAAAGTGGTTATAGGAACACCCTAGGAAAATCCCACATCGGCCGTGACTTGGAGTAATGTTGGGACATAAGTTAACACCCGACTTATACAACAACGCGTAAGAGAGTAGTACTGGCTTGGGTGACCTGCCGGAAAGTATTTACATGAGGGCTAAAAAGCAAAGCCATGAGCCTACGAGTAAAGCGGACAATATTGTTATCTATAAGGCGAGGTGTTATAGGTGGTATCAGAGCCACTCCAAGCCGTTTGGGATGTGGGGCAAACCTCATCGTCCTTCGAGGACTATGAGTCCCTTAGACAGGGTTGTTACCCAACTTGAATCCCGGAACGGGATTCCCCTAGGGGTGGGGTTAAATGTAACACCCTAGGTAAATCCCATATTGGCCGTGACTTGGAATGATGTTGGGAAATATGTTAACATTCGCCTTATATGACAACAACGCGTTTTGTGATCTAACTATTAATCTCCTATACGATTAAGCGTGCAGGTGTGAGAGTAGTACTAGCTTGGGTGTTACATGAACAACGTCACAATAATCCTTTAATACTTCGGATTATTACCATAAATAAGTTAGTGCCTTACAACTCTTAAATTCTCATTGTAAACTAGACTAGGATGATTGTAAGATTGAGTATGTTGAATGTTAGTTGTTCCGAGTGTTTCATAAACTCCGTTTGATTAACCTAAGGGGCTCACGAGGATGATGATACAAGATAAAATACTAATTTGCATGAATTGGGTTCCAATACGAGCCTAATTAGCCATGTGCTAAAATCTTGGATTAAGATTAAAGAGGCGTGATTCGGAACTATTTTTGTTCTTGAAGTATAACAATGTTTATTGTAAATGTTAACAGGTAAAAACCCTCACCTACCATACGAGAACATCATTTCTCGTATTCAGCCTTGATGTAAGATCATATAAATTCGATACGATAGAGGATGCAGTTCGTCTATATTCTGCACCAGAGACCGTTGAAGGTTACCGTGCATCACCAACAACAGAGGTAAGTTAGAGTTTTTATATATATAGTGCTGATACGATACATCTGTCCAGGTGTGCATCACCTGGTGATTGTATATAAATTTTATTAGTATTGGTTAGTTATCAAGAGACTGTGAAGAGTAAGGGACGTGTAGAATAACAGTCAAAGGCATGACATTGATCTTCTATAAATATCATTAGGTGTTCCCTGGTTGTGCTGACTACTGAGATGCTTACTTGTTTTTTCTTTTTTCTGAGATTTCCAATTACTGGGTGAAATAAGAAGCTGTTTACTTCATGTGCCTAAATGTACTTTTATTCTTTTATTTAATCTCTGTTTGGAATTCAAGCACTAGGTGGTTACTCGACTAACTGAGTAATCAACCTTTTAATATAAAGGATAGCAAGTAGAAACCTATGTCAAAGTCAATCTCTAACTCAAGTGAGGAGTAAATGACCCCTACATTGGATTAGACGACTCAACGACCCATAGAGCTCGAACCACTATAAACACTAATATATCTTGCATTTAGATGTGATTTGGCTATTACAAATCTGAACTTGTATTAGACATGCTAATGACTTTTGTAAAATGAAATATGTTCGTCTCATTATCAGGCTGATATGGCAAGGGCAAGAAAATCTGTTACGGTACAAGAGATTCCTGAGATTATGGTCTTCCACCTACTGCACTATACCAATGTAACTCAAGGGAGCACCAAAATACTAAAACTTGTGCACTTCCTTTGGAGATGGTTCTAAACCGTCAGCTGCTTGCTACACCAGCGACCAAGGTATCATGATCTTTGTTCATGATACTAACATTTTCTCAAATTTTTAAAAAAGTTTACAACTAATGGCATTCTGTTTCTGTCGTATTTTGTTGTTCTATCATGATAGTATTTAATATCCTCTCTAATATGCATCTTAATATGAAATAGTCCTTCTGCTTTAGATTTTGTTCGACTAAATAGAGGTGTGTGACAATTAGCAGGGTATCTAAAATATCCATCAAAAGCAATTACAATTACAAGTCAAGTTGGCTAACAACCTTGTCTAAGGGACTCACCTAGGGTGTTACTTTCACCCCCTTTGGGGAATTCCGTCCCGAGAATCAAGTTGGCTAACAACATTCTCTAAGGGACTCATCGTTCTCGAACGACGATGAGGTTTTCCCCACATCCCGAACGGCTTGGAGTGACTCTGATACCACCTGTAACACCCCTCCTTTCACCAATTTTACAATCTTACTGTAACAACCCGATATTTTCCACGTCTTCATTTATTTCCTGAACTTTTCAAATTTACTATTCATCGGTTACTATTTGTAACACCCCCAAAATACCGCAGCGGAAGACTGTGTCATTGGGGTGCTACTTCATAATACAAAGTACAAGTTATAGAAAACGAACTCTAAATGAGACGTTTTGAAAAGTTACCATTCGATTAATGAATTCAAAGTTACAAACATGAGATTCCAAAGTATGATACATAAATGTATACAAAAAGTTTTGAATGGTAAATGATAAAAGCGTAAGTCTTCAGAATATGCAGCTTGATTCTAAGTTCCACGCACTAGCTATCGCCTTACTAACCTGAGATAAACATGCTAAAGTGTCAACACAATGGTTGGTGAGTTCATAGAGTTTGTCTTAAAACAGTTGAAAAAGCCTCAAAAGAATGATCACACAGCAAAGGCATCGTGAATTCACTCAGTTGCAAGTCCCGCCATAAGAGACTTGTAGCCTGTGTGTTCACAACCCACTGCTAACATATAGTATAATAAAGACATGTATAAGTTCATCAAAACAATTAAGCAATTAGTAGTGAGTCTCTACTTCATCTCCGAAGACCTCACTTGGGAGCCAATTCCCAAAGATAAAAGTTTACTGGGAGCCACTTCCCAAAGACAACTGGGAGCCACTTCCCAAAGATAAGTACTAGCTACTAAATAGAATAACGTAATTAAGTATAATGCCAATCAAGTATAACACAGTCAAGTATAAAGGTTTTGAGTATTTGTACAAGTAAGCAAGTAGTTGAGCATGTATCCCCCCCAAGAGTTAAAACAAGTATGAAAAAAGTAGGGGCTATGACTCACCTTAAGCTTATGTAATGAGAAATGAAAGTGGTAGTCGAATCGCGAAAGTCTCTAAGAGCAGCCTATAATAGAACGTTGCGACTTAGGTTTGGAGTAACCTCTAAGAATACGAAGAATTGCCTATATATGTCTTGCATAATGTTCATGATGTAGTACTTTAGTATATAGTGTAAGTCGTTGAATATAAGTGGTCTATGAAACATGCATAGGTTGTATATCTCTTACTACCGTTCGGGCCGACATAATTCAGAAGTCATGGAGTAAACGTTCGAGGAGCCAAGACACTTTAATTGGTAAATCCAAAACTCACCTCGACGGCTTACTTAATGAACTCCTCACATGAGGCTCCCTACTATTGTAGTATTTGATAACATATATATAAGTTTTGATCTTTAAAAGTTATATGGTCTTTAGCCGTGGCTTTTCCGTGACCTTGGTCATTGTTACCATGGTCTTGAGACTCAACTTTGGCTTTAGCCATGGTTGTGGTCTCGGCTTTAGGTCATTAGACCTCTTGGTCTTAGTAAAACATAACTATTATATAGTGACTTTGGTCTAAAAATGGGCTGTTAAGAATTTGAAGAAAATTATCACTCAGAAAGCGTTTTCAGGGCTCGAGCTTCTTTGTTCCTGAACGAAAACAGCGTTCCGGACAACTTTCGTGTTTTAACTTTTTGATGAATCGGACCAGAAGGGTGACTTTCAAAAGCAAAATTTGATCAGAATGCTATTTAGGCAGTTTTGCCGTTTTGGTTTCGCTAACTTCTTATGGCCGTATCTTTTGACTCGTGTACTCGTTTTGGGTGATTCAAATTGCTATGTTTTCCTTTTGAAGTCCTCTTTAACAGTAAGTAAGTGTCAAATATCATAGTTATACTATTTTGGTCGTGGTTCTCCATAAAAATCACTAGTTTGCTTGTTTGCTTGTCATAAGTTAACATATGTATACCAATACTTGTTTTATCCATTTTTAAACATCATGAACACAATACAAAGACCATATATAGCATGAAAGAAACATAATAAGCATGAAAATGATATTGAGCAAGAAAGTGTATAAGGGTTTCTTACAACTTTTGGCTTTCTAAAGAAAGGAAGTCACGTATAGAACTAGGACACTAAACCTAAGCTTGCAAACCCTTTACCATAAATCTTGTAACCCTTGCTAGCCTTGATCTAACCCTTGTGAAAACCCATTAACTTCAGCCCTAGTAACCTTGTGTAGCTCCTAATTCAACCATGGAATCACCAAACAAACTTAAGAACTAGGTAGAGAATACTAAGACCTTGAACTTTGTAGTGTAACTTGTATATTGAAGATCAAAGGATCATGGTGCTATGATAAAAGGTTGTGGCATTTTTGTGGTGAAGAAAGGAAGACATGAGCATGCTTTTATACTAAAAATGAGGAGGTTAGGAAGGTGACTAGGAAAGTGCTAAAACTTGGAGACAAAGTTGTAAATAAATATTGATCTAATGGCTAAAGTCATGAGATCATGCCACAAGTGTGAATGCCCCCCCCCTAGTGGCGGTTCAAGAACTTGGAGAACAAGGTGTGGACTTTTGATGGTATTATCCTAAGTATGTAGCTAGTTTTGACTCCGTAAATCGCTAACCGTAAGTTGTTAAGTCACGAAACGTAAAACCGGGTATCCTAAAAATATGAAACTTATAAATATGGTAGAACTTATCAATATACTCCATAATAAAATATAAAATGAGTGGTAGGATCTATCGGGTGCTAAAACCCTGCTAAAAACTGGAAATACGGGTCTAAAACGCGTAATTCGCGTAAAACGCTGAACTGGAAAACGTAAAATTCCGAAACTTTTGGAATTGTCCTAAAATGAGAGAAAATCATATTTCTATTGTTTATAATGTTTTATGGACATATCAGGATGCTGGAATGACGTTTAAACCTAAAAGTAAATCTCGGACACGGCTTCGTGATTTTTGCAGAAATGATCCGACGAGCGTCAAACTCTCGGATTATCGTTAAAATAGTTTAACTTACGAGAATATGAAATAAAAATTTCTGAGATGAATAGTGAAAAGTGAATAGTAAAAGTGAATAGTAAAAAGTGAATAGTGAAAAGTGAAATTTTCGGGAATAAAAGTTAACATGAAATTGCGAATTGTTACAGTCTCTACCCCTTAAGGAGAACTTCGTCCCGAAGTTCAGTTGATGTTAACTACTTATGGTGTGTCTAAGGGAATTCGGGATTTCAGGATCTCTAAAATAGTGGTGTTTACTCTGATTCGTCTAAGGTTCTGGTTAAGGAGTTGTATCGGCTACAATTAAGCCCACTTATTTATAACACATTACTTACATAAAGAAGCGTCCAAATTTATGTAAGTAAGGTATCATAAACTTATGGTTCGGTGATTTACAATTTCTTTATTTAAATGAAGAGGCGTCCCAATCCATTTAAATAAGGAGATTCTAAAACATCCTACTTAAGAATTTCTGACACAAAATCCGCCTTCTGAGGCGGATAGTAAGATAATCAAGTCATCAAATCCCTAAAGCTAAGCAATAATATTATTTAACTCAAATCTTGTGTCTCATCAAACAAGAACTGTCACAAGATCAAGTTAAATAATTAGTTATTACTGAGCTCCATGTTTTTAATGACCCGGCTAATCTCTGGGGCTCCTTATAATACTAAAGTCACATCATCTAACAGCGTGGAACTAAACCAACAACTACCAAAAAGCGTATGTGCATGTAGTGTGTGTAAGGCAAATAAAGAGGAGAGTCTTAACGTATATAGTAGTTATAGTCTAGGCACTAAATGCAACCTAGTTCTCTATAACCATGGCTCTGATACCAATCTGTAACACCCCCAAAATACCGCAGCGGAAGACTGTGTCATTGGGGTGCTACTTCATAATACAAAGTACAAGTTATAGAAAACGAACTCTAAATGAGACGTTTTGAAAAGTTACCATTCGATTAATGAATTCAAAGTTACAAACATGAGATTCCAAAGTATGATACATAAATGTATACAAAAAGTTTTGAATGGTAAATGATAAAAGCGTAAGTCTTCAGAATATGCAGCTTGATTCTAAGTTCCACGCACTAGCTATCGCCTTACTAACCTGAGATAAACATGCTAAAGTGTCAACACAATGGTTGGTGAGTTCATAGAGTTTGTCTTAAAACAGTTGAAAAAGCCTCAAAAGAATGATCACACAGCAAAGGCATCGTGAATTCACTCAGTTGCAAGTCCCGCCATAAGAGACTTGTAGCCTGTGTGTTCACAACCCACTGCTAACATATAGTATAATAAAGACATGTATAAGTTCATCAAAACAATTAAGCAATTAGTAGTGAGTCTCTACTTCATCTCCGAAGACCTCACTTGGGAGCCAATTCCCAAAGATAAAAGTTTACTGGGAGCCACTTCCCAAAGACAACTGGGAGCCACTTCCCAAAGATAAGTACTAGCTACTAAATAGAATAACGTAATTAAGTATAATGCCAATCAAGTATAACACAGTCAAGTATAAAGGTTTTGAGTATTTGTACAAGTAAGCAAGTAGTTGAGATGTATCCCCCCCAAGAGTTAAAACAAGTATGAAAAGAGTAGGGGCTATGACTCACCTTAAGCTTATGTAATGAGAAATGAAAGTGGTAGTCGAATCGCGAAAGTCTCTAAGAGCAGCATATAATAGAACGTTGCGACTTAGGTTTGGAGTAACCTCTAAGAATACGAAGAATTGCCTATATATGTCTTGCATAATGTTCATGATGTAGTACTTTAGTATATAGTGTAAGTCGTTGAATATAAGTGGTCTATGAAACATGTATAGGTTGTATATCTCTTACTACCGTTCGGGCCGACATAATTCAGAAGTCATGGAGTAAACGTTCGAGGAGCCAAGACACTTTAATTGGTAAATCCACAACTCACCTCGACGGCTTACTTAATGAACTCCTCACATGAGGCTCCCTACTATTGTAGTATTTGATAACATATATATAAGTTTTGATCTTTAAAAGTTATATGGTCTTTAGCCGTAGCTTTTCCGTGACCTTGGTCATTGTTACCATGGTCTTGAGACTCAACCTTGGCTTTAGCCATGGTTGTGGTCTCGGCTTTAGGTCATTAGACCTCTTGGTCTTAGTAAAACATAACTATTATATAGTGACTTTGGTCTAAAAATGGGCTGTTAAGAATTTGAAGAAAATTATCACCCAGAAAGCGTTTTCAGGGCTCGAGCTTCTTTGTTCCTGAACGAAAACAGCGTTCCGGACAACTTTCGTGTTTTAACTTTTTGATGAATCGGACCAGAAGGGTGACTTTCAAAAGCAAAATTTGATCAGAATGCTATTTAGGCAGTTTTGCCGTTTTGGTTTCGCTAACTTCTTATGGCCGTATCTTTTGACTCGTGTACTCGTTTTGGGTGATTCAAATTGCTATGTTTTCCTTTTGAAGTCCTCTTTAACAGTAAGTAAGTGTCAATATCATAGTTATACTATTTTGGTCGTGGTTCTCCATAAAAATCACTAGTTTGCTTGTTTGCTTGTCATAAGTTAACATATGTATACCAATACTTGTTTTATCCATTTTTAAACATCATGAACACAATACAAAGACCATATATAGCATGAAAGAAACATAATAAGCATGAAAATGATATTGAGCAAGAAAGTGTATAAGGGTTTCTTACAACTTTTGGCTTTCTAAAGAAAGGAAGTCACGTATAGAACTAGGACACTAAACCTAAGCTTGCAAACCCTTTACCATAAATCTTGTAACCCTTGCTAGCCTTGATCTAACCCTTGTGAAAACCCATTAACTTCAGCCCTAGTAACCTTGTGTAGCTCCTAATTCAACCATGGAATCACCAAACAAACTTAAGAACTAGGTAGAGAATACTAAGACCTTGAACTTTGTAGTGTAACTTGTATATTGAAGATCAAAGGATCATGGTGCTATGATAAAAGGTTGTGGCATTTTTGTGGTGAAGAAAGGAAGACATGAGCATGCTTTTATACTAAAAATGAGGAGGTTAGGAAGGTGACTAGGAAAGTGCTAAAACTTGGAGACAAAGTTGTAAATAAATATTGATCTAATGGCTAAAGTCATGAGATCATGCCACAAGTGTGAATGCCCCCCCTAGTGGCGGTTCAAGAACTTGGAGAACAAGGTGTGGACTTTTGATGGTATTATCCTAAGTATGTAGCTAGTTTTGACTCCGTAAATCGCTAACCGTAAGTTGTTAAGTCACGAAACGTAAAACCGGGTATCCTAAAAATATGAAACTTATAAATATGGTAGAACTTATCAATATACTCCATAATAAAATATAAAATGAGTGGTAGGATCTATCGGGTGCTAAAACCCTGCTAAAAACTGGAAATACGGGTCTAAAACGCGTAATTCGCGTAAAACGCTGAACTGGAAAACGTAAAATTCCGAAACTTTTGGAATTGTCCTAAAATGAGAGAAAATCATATTTCTATTGTTTATAATGTTTTATGGACATATCGGGATGCTGGAATGACGTTTAAACCTAAAAGTAAATCTCGGACACGGCTTCGTGATTTTTGCAGAAATGATCCGACGAGCGTCAAACTCTCGGATTATCGTTAAAATAGTTTAACTTACGAGAATATGAAATAAAAATTTCTGAGATGAATAGTGAAAAGTGAATAGTAAAAAGTGAATAGTGAAAAGTAAAATTTTCGGGAATAAAAGTTAACATGAAATTGCGAATTGTTACAGTCTCTACCCCTTAAGGAGAACTTCGTCCCGAAGTTCAGTTGATGTTAACTACTTATGGTGTGTCTAAGGGAATTCGGGATTTCAGGATCTTTAAAATAGTGGTGTTTACTCTGATTCGTCTAAGGTTCTGGTTAAGGAGTTGTATCGGCTACAATTAAGCCCACTTATTTATAACACATTACTTACATAAAGAAGCGTCCAAATTTATGTAAGTAAGGTATCATAAACTTATGGTTCGGTGATTTACAATTTCTTTATTTAAATGAAGAGGCGTCCCAATCCATTTAAATAAGGAGATTCTAAAACATCCTACTTAAGAATTTCTGACACAAAATCCGCCTTCTGAGGCCGATAGTAAGATAATCAAGTCATCAAATCCCTAAAGCTAAGCAATAATATTATTTAACTCAAATCTTGTGTCTCATCAAACAAGAACTGTCACAAGATCAAGTTAAATAATTAGTTATTACTGAGCTCCATGTTTTTAATGACCCGGCTAATCTCTGGGGCTCCTTATAATACTAAAGTCACATCATCTAACAGCGTGGAACTAAACCAACAACTACCAAAAAGCGTATGTGCATGTAGTGTGTGTAAGGCAAATAAAGAGGAGAGTCTTAACGTATATAGTAGTTATAGTCTAGGCACTAAATGCAACCTAGTTCTCTATAACCATGGCTCTGATACCAATCTGTAACACCCCCAAAATACCGCAGCGGAAGACTGTGTCATTGGGGTGCTACTTCATAATACAAAGTACAAGTTATAGAAAACGAACTCTAAATGAGACGTTTTGAAAAGTTACCATTCGATTAATGAATTCAAAGTTACAAACATGAGATTCCAAAGTATGATACATAAATGTATACAAAAAGTTTTGAATGGTAAATGATAAAAGCGTAAGTCTTCAGAATATGCAGCTTGATTCTAAGTTCCACGCACTAGCTATCGCCTTACTAACCTGAGATAAACATGCTAAAGTGTCAACACAATGGTTGGTGAGTTCATAGAGTTTGTCTTAAAACAGTTGAAAAAGCCTCAAAAGAATGATCACACAGCAAAGGCATCGTGAATCCACTCAGTTGCAAGTCCCGCCATAAGAGACTTGTAGCCTGTGTGTTCACAACCCACTGCTAACATATAGTATAATAAAGACATGTATAAGTTCATCAAAACAATTAAGCAATTAGTAGTGAGTCTCTACTTCATCTCCGAAGACCTCACTTGGGAGCCAATTCCCAAAGATAAAAGTTTACTGGGAGCCACTTCCCAAAGACAACTGGGAGCCACTTCCCAAAGATAAGTACTAGCTACTAAATAGAATAACGTAATTAAGTATAATGCCAATCAAGTATAACACAGTCAAGTATAAAGGTTTTGAGTATTTGTACAAGTAAGCGAGTAGTTGAGCATGTATCCCCCCCAAGAGTTAAAACAAGTATGAAAAGAGTAGGGGCTATGACTCACCTTAAGCTTATGTAATGAGAAATGAAAGTGGTAGTCGAATCGCGAAAGTCTCTAAGAGCAGCCTATAATAGAACGTTGCGACTTAGGTTTGGAGTAACCTCTAAGAATACGAAGAATTGCCTATATATGTCTTGCATAATGTTCATGATGTAGTACTTTAGTATTTAGTGTAAGTCGTTGAATATAAGTGGTCTATGAAACATGTATAGGTTATATATCTCTTACTACCGTTCGGGCCGACATAATTCAGAAGTCATGGAGTAAACGTTCGAGGAGCCAAGACACTTTAATTGGTTAATCCACAACTCACCTCGACGGCTTACTTAATGAACTCCTCACATGAGGCTCCCTACTATTGTAGTATTTGATAACATATATATAAGTTTTGATCTTTAAAAGTTATATGGTCTTTAGCCGTGGCTTTTCCGTGACCTTGGTCATTGTTACCATGGTCTTGAGACTCAACCTTGGCTTTAGCCATGGTTGTGGTCTCGGCTTTAGGTCATTAGACCTCTTGGTCTTAGTAAAACATAACTATTATATAGTGACTTTGGTCTAAAAATGGGCTGTTAAGAATTTGAAGAAAATTATCACTCAGAAAGCGTTTTCAGGGCTCGAGCTTCTTTGTTCCTGAATGAAAACAGCGTTCCGGACAACTTTCGTGTTTTAACTTTTTGATGAATCGGACCAGAAGGGTGACTTTCAAAAGCAAAATTTGATCAGAATGCTATTTAGGCAGTTTTGCCGTTTTGGTTTCGCTAACTTCTTATGGCCGTATCTTTTGACTCGTGTACTCGTTTTGGGTGATTCAAATTGCTATGTTTTCCTTTTGAAGTCCTCTTTAACAGTAAGTAAGTGTCAATATCATAGTTATACTATTTTGGTCGTGGTTCTCCATAAAAATCACTAGTTTGCTTGTTTGCTTGTCATAAGTTAACATATGTATACCAATACTTGTTTTATCCATTTTTAAACATCATGAACACAATACAAAGACCATATATAGAATGAAAGAAACATAATAAGCATGAAAATGATATTGAGCAAGAAAGTGTATAAGGGTTTCTTACAACTTTTGGCTTTCTAAAGAAAGGAAGTCACGTATAGAACTAGGACACTAAACCTAAGCTTGCAAACCCTTTACCATAACTCTTGTAACCCTTGCTAGCCTTGATCTAACCCTTGTGAAAACCCATTAACTTCAGCCCTAGTAACCTTGTGTAGCTCCTAATTCAACAATGGAATCACCAAACAAACTTAAGAACTAGGTAGAGAATACTAAGACCTTGAACTTTGTAGTGTAACTTGTATATTGAAGATCAAAGGATCATGGTGCTATGATAAAAGGTTGTGGCATTTTTGTGGTGAAGAAAGGAAGACATGAGCATGCTTTTATACTAAAAATGAGGAGGTTAGGAAGGTGACTAGGAAAGTGCTAAAACTTGGAGACAAAGTTGTAAATAAATATTGATCTAATGGCTAAAGTCATGAGATCATGCTACAAGTGTGAATGCCCCCCCTAGTGGCGGTTCAAGAACTTGGAGAACAAGGTGTGGACTTTTGATGGTATTATCCTAAGTATGTAGCTAGTTTTGACTCCGTAAATCGCTAACCGTAAGTTGTTAAGTCACGAAACGTAAAACCGGGTATCCTAAAAATATGAAACTTATAAATATGGTAGAACTTATCAATATACTCCATAATAAAATATAAAATGAGTGGTAGGATCTATCGGGTGCTAAAACCCTGCTAAAAACTGGAAACACGGGTCTAAAACGCGTAATTCGCGTAAAACGCTGAACTGGAAAACGTAAAATTCCGAAACTTTTGGAATTGTCCTAAAATGAGAGAAAATCATATTTCTATTGTTTATAATGTTTTATGGACATATCGGGATGCTGGAATGACGTTTAAACCTAAAAGTAAATCTCGGACATGGCTTCGTGATTTTTGCAGAAATGATCCGACGAGCGTCAAACTCTCGGATTATCGTTAAAATAGTTTAACTTACGAGAATATGAAATAAAAATTTCTGAGATGAATAGTGAAAAGTGAATAGTGAAAAGTGAATAGTGAAAAGTAAAATTTTCGGGAATAAAAGTTAACATGAAATTGCGAATTGTTACACTATTCACCAAACACTATTCACTCCGGAGAAAGTTTGTCATTCATGCGTGAGTTTGCATCATTTCTGTATACGTACGGTTATCTATCTAATAAACGTTATCCTATGAGCTATTATTTTGAATAATTGATCCGACAATCCCGACTATGGTTCTAATACATTTTTATACTTATTATAATAATATAAAAGTTATATTATTAATTTACCCGGTGTTTTGAGAATTTTTACGATACGTTCCGGTTTACGTTTAAACTTTCGTCGGTTTTCAATAATTCAACACGATAACTATTTTAACACCCGATTCTCTTCAGGAATGTAATTTTATGAAGTTTACAACTTTAATTTATCCCGTCTCGTTCCGGTAAAATTTATTTCTAGTTAAAACGGTACCCGAAACTTACCAAATACTACACTATACACCTCTAATACATCAAATACCTTACAAATACATCTAGAAGTACAAAATTTGCAAATATCTTCCATGTTTTAAAGCCTTGTTCGACATTTCAATAATAGGTGGCAAGAAGAATACTTGAACTTGTCTTTTAAATTACCAAAGTGCCATTAAACTAGATCTTATCTCAAGTAACTAGCACATGTAACATTTAGCAAGTAAAAATCAATTTTTCCTCCTCTTCTTCCTTCCAAACTCACGGCAACAAGAAGAAGACCAAGAAGATCCATAGCTTTTTCAAGATCAATCATATATTTAACCCTAGATTACTTCTATTTCCATGTTTTGAAATACAAACTTAAGAAGTTATTAGGAAACCTTGATCATTTCCAACCTCATCATTAACTAGTAAGTTTCAAGTTATGATTTTCATCATCTAATACTTTCATTTACTTGCTAACATGATGTATTTTCATTATATATTAGCAAAACATGCAAATACTTAAGTTATAAATACCACTTTCAAGTATACTTTTAATTTTATGAGTTTATATTAAGCCTATGATCATCCCCTTGTTATCCCACTAATTTTATGAGTACTAGGAACCCATGATACCCTAAGAAGGTATATGGTAAGATTAGATTAGTCTTGTGGTGTTTTGAAGAGATTTGACAAGGATTTGAAACTAGAAAAGTGATTTTTGACAACTTTAAAAAGCTACTGTCCATTTTTGCCAAATCCAGAAAATCCAGGGGCTGTGGCGAATTTTTGGTTTTCATATTCCGGAAATACTTTCAAAAACGAAACCGTAGCCGCTGGAATCGCTAAAAGATCATTTACGACGAGGAAGATACGATGTTTTTATGTTAGCGACGAAAACTATATTTTCAGAAAATTACTTGCTGTCCCACGTTTTTCAATGGCAAATCTAAAGCATTAGCCATAATCTAGCCGTCCCGACTTATCAAAAATATATTAGTATGTTGTCCCACGATTCCGGGGATATAAAGAACGTAGAAAACAAGCTTAAAACGAAGAAGATACAAGCATTTGAACTTTGACGAAATATATATATTTTTGACAGCTTTGCTATAATTGAATTTTCTAAGTGTTAAACATTATATTTTTCAAGTAACAACATTTGGAGCTATATTTCTTATCGTTCGAGGCATGTACAATAAAAAGTTAAACAAGACTACATCTAGACATTATTACAAGGTTTTCAAAAACGCCGAGCTTGAACATTAACACTTAACGTACTATATTTCACGACTAGTTTTGTGAAGCCGTTTGGACATATTTTTCTAAAGTTAGAACAAGGTTAAACTACGCCAAAAACGTTATATTTACTGATAAAACACTAAACGATAAACGTTATTTTCAAAAACTACAAGTGGTATGGATAACGTACGTATACGCATGTGTAACATTGTTTCATTTCTTACATTGGAAACACTTCATTCATATTAGGTTGCTGTTAGGGAATCGAGCCTATTTCTGTTCAATCACTAGCCTTTTGTATCTGTTGCATAAGGTGAGTATTCACGAACCCCTTTTTCTAACTATTTTAATCGCTTTGGGATGGATGCATGAATTATTACTTGAACACTTTGAACATTGTTTTGAACCCTTTGATTATTATGAACTCTTTTGACTTGTCTTGACCTTATAACTTGTTTGGATGCATGAATTATTACTTGAACACTTTGAACATTGTTTTGAACCCTTTGATTATTATGAACTCTTTTGACTTGTCTTGACCTTATAACTTGTTTAGAACTCTTGAACTCAACTTGAACTTTTGAACTTAATGTATTGTACGTGCTATGACCTAAAGTCTCGCCATTTTTGGTGGAGCGTGCAAAGTCTCACCTTATTGGTGGAGCGTTCTTAACCCTAAGTCTCACCTTATTGGTGGAGCGTTCTTAACCTAAAGTCTCGCCTTATTGGTGGAGCGTGCTAAGTCTCCCATGTTTGGAGCGTTCTTAATTGTATTTAATAGTTGTATGATGTACTGTTCGTACATTCGCATTGTTCGACACCTATTAGTAATATGGATAGCGCTATTAGAGGTCGGCCAACCTCTCGTCCACTATGTTACGGGACGCATATTATTTAATTAGGGGCTTTGCATGGCATACATTATTATATATGTGGTGCTTATATTGTGACTTATTATGACCGCGGGTGCTTGACTACAAGACATAATATTTGACAACGCCTTTGGCTTGTGAACTTTCTCTAATGGTTTCTCATATTATATAAAACGTTTGTACTCACCAACTATTTTCATAGTTGACCCGTTTTCTCTCATGCATTTCAGGTGATCGTCAGTAAGCTTGTCATCAAGGTCTTGCATAATGAAGTTTTCACATGTCACTACTATTCATTATGTACTAAAATACCATCTTTTGAAAACTAAACTTATGTCTTAAATTGCCAATGTCGGCAATAACAATGTTGTAATGTTATACTTTTCCTTAATGTAAATTATGGTATTGTCTTATTTCTCTTTGGTGATGTATATCGATTTCGTTGCACCTCGTGTTTCCGCCTTCGGCGAGGGTGTGACAGATTGGCATCAGAGTCAGAGGTTATAGAGAATGCTGATTTTTCTAAAATAAAAATCGCAACTATAACCAAAGTAACATTTTTCTTAAATACCAAAAATGATACGAGTCGACTAGTCTTAGCGTTGCATTATTAATCCTCAAGTATGCATAGCCTGATCACCTATGTATAATTCAGGAAGAGTCATGCGATGAAGGGAGTAGTAGTCAAAGATCACGTTTGGTCGGGTCTAGAGAGTCTGGTCACCTGAAGTTGCATTGGTCGGGTGGGTATGCATAACCTGTTTATATGTTTCAGTTTCTGTTACCGTACCTTATATATGCCCTCATGTATATACTTTCTCCTTGCTACCTTATGCCCCGTTAGATTAACCATGCCTTTGTTTCCA
>JARVZY010008059.1:0-20516 GCA_030686995.1 Artemisia argyi | reverse complement strand
AAAACACATATACATATATAAATACTTACTTATAATTAAGTGAGATATATGAAATTATAATTTCTATTCAACACTTTAAATAAGTAGTATCTATGTGATATAGGTAAATTAATTTGTATCTATACTTTAGCTTCAAAGGTTTTTACGATAACCATTAATTCTTTGAAAGCAAACTTTTATTAAACGAAAAAGATGCAAAACTATTCAACCCCCCCTTCTAGTTTTCCACATATGCTTGTGATATCAACTAGTTAACTTAGAAACACAAAACATAAGAAAACTTAATCAGACCTAATAGACTTGCCCACTAGCGGCGGTCCCTTATACAGGGACGGTCCCCAAACATTTAAGGGACCGTCGGTGTATTTAAAGGACCGTCCACAGTGCAATCATAATTAGCCTAGAAACGTTTAAACCTTGTGTCATGCTTATTTGATTGCTTGTTATGAGTGACTTAACCACTATTCATATTTAGTCACGCTTGATCAGAAATTTAATATGAAACATTTTAAGTTTTAAAGAGGAACGTATTCACCCCCTCTACGTTTCTACATTGTGGAAATCAAAAATCAATGTTTTAAAAAGGTTGTTTGGATTTACTGTCATATTGGTGTTCCAGGGTGTTTGTGATATTGTTGTTGGTTATTACTTGTTTCAATAGGTTGTATTAGGTCAGTGGAAGCATAAAAACTAGTGTCTTTTCGGTAAAAAGTAAAAACTCATTCTTGATTTCATTTTCCTATTCACTGATAGGAATTTAAGTTCAACTTTTCATCATATCAGTTCATAAGTGGTTAGCATAGCTTGTTGCAGTCTCATTTTAGCTTATTACTGCATAATAAGTCATTAGGAATCACTGTAAGTTCATAAAAGTCAAACATATGGTGTTCTTCAAAAAGTCAAAATTTGCATTAGTATAAGAAATCTATTTATAGTTGTATTTTTCATAAGCTCATTTTTCAGTATTAGCCTTTGGGCTTTTGGGATATTAAACTTTGGTAGCTTAGCTTATTAGACCACATTTTACTTGAATTTTAGGATTTTTCTATAGTGCTTATTCACTAGCTTGTTTTGGCCTGTTTGCATAAGACCTCCCCTGCACCAGGGTATACAGGCTCACAAGCCTGAATTCTTAAGCTCATTGTGAGCTTATCTCTGGGTCCCACCTGTTGTTTCTTGGCTCTTTGGAGAGCTTATTGACCTACCTCACTAGTTCTGTGCTTACTTTTGACTTTAGGATCTTTGCCCATATCTTATTTTTGCCCACAAGTTACCCTCACCCAACTGAGCATTCTGAATCATCAGGGTGTTGAGCAATTTTCATAAGCTCCTCTTAAGCTCATTAGTAGACCCCACTTCCTGATTTTTGGCTTATAAGAAGCTCCCCAGGTTGTCTTATTGGCTCAACCCCCATTTTAGACCCCTGAGCTTGTTTGGTGGGTCCCACAAGGGCCTGCAATAGGCCCTTTTAGCTTGTTTTGTACTCAGGTTGTGGATTTTGGCTTATTTGTGCTTAACTGCTTTTCCTTGTAGCTTATTAATGTATTGTAGCTTATTTTGAGACCCTATCAGTACCTTTTAGCTTGTTCCTTCATTAGTTTAGCTTATTGTTTGTCTGGTAGCTTATTTTAACCAAAAATCCAATTTTAAGCTTAAAAGCCAACTGATAAGCTCATAAGCTCACACAGAGCTTATTTGGTGTTTTCATAAGTCTCATTTTTATAAAAGTTGCTTATTTTCATTTGTTAAATAAATTTGTAAAAGAAAAAATCAAAAAAATAAAATAAATAAAAAAAGTGACAGAGGTGGGACTTGAACCCTGGACCTCTTGGTTCGCTGGGTCAAAACTAAACCAACACAGATCACCATCTCCCTTATGTGATACTTAGTGTCATAGTTTCTGTAAGGAATTATTGAAGTCAGCATATAGATACTGCTGACAGGATTCTGCTGAAGCATATATAGATTATGCTGATGATCTGGATTCTGCTGATGCATTAGTTTCTGCGGATATAGTTAATCCGTAGATAAGAGTTAGTTATTTTATGATAAGATATGTAGAATATCTTCTAGAGTTTTATGAATATACGATTCTTGTAACAGAGGTTAGGGTTTCTTATAGTATAAAAGGAACCCAAGGCCATTGTATTCTGTACGTGTCAAAAACATTATTAGTGAATAATAAAACGATCCATAGAGGATCAAAGTATTTAGTATACTGTTTGTATTTATATTCCGCAATAGATACAAGCTCACAGAGGTTGTCCATATAGTCTTGCTAGTGATTACATTAGTAGGCTATCGATCCATTGGCTCAAGATTTATCAAGGGTAGATCCTACAGTTTCCCCCCTTTTAATTATAGTGATAGCTTCTATTTAATTAAATTTAGCTTATTTGCTTATTTTATGTACTTTTTCAATAAGCACTTGTGTGTTTTTATATTTTTCTTAAGTTTCTGTCACATTAAAGTATTTGTATAAAAATTTTCATAATTTTTTGTTTTGATTTGGTATTTTTAATAATTAATTTTAGTTTAATTAGTTTTAATTAAAAAATCAAAAATAAAATCCATTTCTGCTTATTAATAAGCATTAGTACCTTTTTATATTTTTCCTAGGTTTGCATATTATAAAATATTTTTAGAAAAAATTTCATATTTTTTACTGTTCATTTGCTATTTTTTTATAACTAAATTAGTTTAATTAGCTTTTAATTAATAATAAGTAAATAAAAATATAAAATAGCCTATTTATAAGTTTTATAAAATTTTTATAATTTTGTAGGATTCCTGTGATGATTAATTAATTTTATAAAAAAATTGATAATTTTCTTAAGTCATTTTAGTATTTTTAGTAATTTAAAATAGTTTAAATTAGTTATTAAATAGTTTTTAATTAATATTAAATAATTAAAAAATCCAAAAAAATAATTTTCTTTTTTATAAAATTTTCTTTTAATATTAAGTTTGTAAAAAAGTCATTTTCACCCCCTAGGATTATTTCAGCTTAATTTTCCCTTTTTCCAGTACGCAGTTTCGTTTATTTTAATTTTAATTTACGTTTTAGGTTTAAATACGTATATGATTTACTGTAATTGTTAATATTTGTAATTTATCTTATTCCCATTAGTGCAATCAATCCAAATCATACTTTGTTACTATTCCTAAATCACTCATTCCCATAAACGTTCAAAAATACAATTTCATACCTCGCTGTGACATAACGACTCGAGAAAACACTGTGCTTACACCGGATCATAAATTGATCACTTCTCTCCCAGGTTTGACATGTTGACAATCCTTGGTTAATTTGTTAGTCTGTTTGGGATGAGTCACAACACTAAACGTTTTGACAAATATGGACCATGTTGGATAAATGACGTCGGCTAAATAGTAACATTTCTTGTATGTATGTCCGTTTACTACAAATGGTCATTCCGGAGATTTACCGGAAAGTTCATCATCAAATAACGGGGAACCATTTAACACATTAAGATCATTATTTGCCCCCGACATGCCAAAAAATGCATGCAAAATCCATAATTTTTGATCCGCAACCGCTTCTAACATAAGAGTTGGGTATTTATGATCATGTCTTTTGAATTGAGCATGTAAGGCCTTTGGACAATTTTTCCAATGATAAAAGCATACAATCAATACTCCCGAGCATTCCCGGGAGTCCATGTTCTTTTTCGTGCAAATGCATATAATTTTTCAACATCCGCTGAAGTGGGCTTTCTTAAATACCTTTCAACGTATAAAACATGTATGCATTTAGTGAAGTTCTCTAAATATTGTCGTGAACAACGTTCACCAATTTGCAAGTATTCATCAAACGCATCAGGCGCAGTGCCGTATGCCAATTGGCGGATAGCGGATGTGCACTTCAAAAGAGGACCGATGCTATTACAACCAGTACAATCGTAACTTGGTCTAAAAAAATTAAAGTACTCAGGAATAGGTCGAACATTATAGCTTAAGATATCGTTGGCTATTTTATTAAAAAGTGTAGAACTCATACGATACCTTCGCCTAAACGTCTCTTCCGGATACTTAGGTGGACTGTCACCTTCGCCAAAATAGTCGTCAATTAAACGTTGTTTCGCCTTTTCTCATTCACGTGGTATGTATTGCCTCGACCTCTTAATACCCGATCCCGATCCACCGGCTTCTTGATCACACAAACTTAGAAATTGTTCATACGCCGTATAACCTTGGATATATCAATCCATGTCGTTTTTAAAATAAACATCATAATGGTCATAGATGGAGAAGTTTTTGGGATCGTTTGGATCCATAGTAGTAGTAGAGATTTAAATGAAAGTGTTTGTGATGATTGATAGAATAAATGAGGAATTTATAGATTTTTTAAGGTCAAAATGATGAAAATTTATGCAATTTGGCTATATAGCCGTTACATTCAAACACAAAACAAGCAAACTAGCCATTACATTCAAACAAAAAAAAAAAAAAATAAGAATGGCGTGTTGAAACGGCGTACTTAATACAGTGCGCCGTTCTTTTTCCGGTGCTGTTTGCGCAAGCCTTTGGCACCCTCTTAAACCCAAACGCACCCTTTTAGTAAATTGAAAATTTCCCGCCTCTTATTTCATTTTGGGGCTACACTTTATTTCATTTTGGGGCTAGAATAGTTATCAGGTGAAAATTAGAAGAAAAAAACAAAGAAAGAATTAGGGAAATCGATGTCGTCGTCGGCTTGTTGTACATGGCAAGTATTCACCTCCGACGGCGGTAAGAATTACAGGTGGCAATGTTTTCTCAACAACAACAAACCCCCAATTCATAATAAATCACCTACCCACCCTCTTCCGAGTACTCCTCCTTCTATCTCCGATCTCTTGTTTCAAGGTATTTTTTTATTTTTTATTTTATTTAATGTTTTATTAAATTAGCCCTAGGTATTTTATTATATTCAAGTATCATCAGTTCGAGTGGTATTTCATTTTAAGGGAGTGTTTGGATGCTTATTCAGATTTGGAAAAGCTGATAAGCTCATCCAAACACCCCCAATTTGATAAACGCATATTCAACTACATAAATACTTTGTTTTGATAGGAAAATATTTATAATGTAGATAAACTAGTATAAAATTGTTGGCCCCTGTCAGTGCTACTGATGCAGTTTTAAGCTTATATGTGGGCTTATGAGCTTATTTGATTTCGGCTTATGCTCCAATTTTCTGGCTTATTTGAAGACTTGTAGGCTTATATAAGATTATCATATTATACTAAACTTATATAAGCCCACAAGTCTCAAAATAAGCCGGAAAATTAGAGCTTATGAAATATAATCCAAAACACAAATAAGCTCATAAGCCACATATAATCTTAAACAAACACCCCCTAAGATATTTTGTACTACTCGCACTAGTAGAATGAGTATTATTGGCTTTGAATTGCAGGATATTCAAACCTTCTAGAGAATCAAAACGCGTTCGCAACTGTTGAAGATCAACAACACATCCATGAATCAACAGCGAATACAGGTTCGTTTGTTTCTAATTCTCAGCGTTTGGTTATTATGGTCCACAATCTAAAATGTATTGTTTTTTTAGGATATTCGGAGGAGGAGGATGATAGTAAAGCACCTGTCACTCCCTTCACATTTCGGACAGGATTAGGGAAACCAGTTGCTATAAAGCAGTCATCTGTGGACAAAGCACGTTCCATATTTGGCGACAACGATGATTTTATTGACACAAGTATACCTTCTACTCGGATTATGTTTTATAATAACTCACAACTAATTTCTATGCATGTTCATTACTAACAATATAAGAAACAGAGGGTGCGTTTAGTTAGAGAGAATTTCTAAATTTTCTATTTTTTCAGATTTGTAAAAAAAAGGAGGGGATTTAATTTTCCACAAAACATAGAAAACACGTTCATAAGATATTGTTTTCTATTCTCAACAAAACAAGGAGGTTATAAGGAAAAAAAAAATGTTTTGTAGTTTCCCTTGTAAAGTAGAAAATGCAAATTTTTTGTTTTGTAGAGAATTTGATGGGAAACATTTGATTTGAACGCATTCTCTATTTTCCTTGTTTTGTACAAAACATTTTGTGGAAAACATTGGTGTTTTCTTTTAACTAAAAGCAACCTAACTATGCTGAAAAAGAATCAACCATTAAAAGTATACTAGGGTTTTAATTGACAAAATTTGATTTTGGTCACAAGGAATACTAATACTTGTTGCTGAGATTCAACAACTGAACCAAGTACAAAGCTTCGGAATAGTACAGGAAAAAATAGCATTAGTTATTTCAATTAATAGGAATAAACTTGGATGTATCTTTCGATGTATATGTAGTTTAATGTACTAGTTTTATCATTTCTGCAAGAGATTGCTCAGAACAGCATACTAATTGCTCGACTGTTGTTCGTTTCGGAACAGGATGTTTGAAGGTACATGAGGATAAAGCTGAGACCCCTTTGACATTTCAAACTGGATCAGGGAAATTGGTTGCGGCAAAAAAGTCTTCATTCGAAAAGCATAGTTGTCAATAGCGACGATAGCGGTCGCTATAGCGCGCTACGTAGCGTCGCGGCCAAGTGTCGCTATTACCATTTAGCGACCAAATAGCGACAGATTTGATTTTTTTGACTTTTTTTTTTTATTCTTTCTATTAAGTATAAAAGCAAAATTAGGGTTTAGTTTTTTTATATTCTTTCAATTAAGCGGTCCTCAGCCGCTATTCACATCTCCAATCTTCAATCCCACCGGTCGTCACCTCCGGCCATCAACTCCGGCAGGCCGCCGCCGCCGCCGTCACCGTCGGCCATCACCTCCGCCGCCGCCGCCGTCACCTTCAGGTAATTACTTCTCCAATCTTCAATTCCAACTTTGAATCATCTAATTCCAACTTAGAATCATCTAATTCCAACTTTGCATTGTCTAATTAGTAATTATCTTTGTGTTTTTTAACAGAAATACAAAATGGGTAGAAAAGATGACATAGGCTGGTCTTATGCAACTTTGATAGAGGGGACTAAAAATCATGTGAAGTGCAATTTCTGTTCCTTTGTTTCCAGAGGGGGGATTACAAGACAAAAACATCATCTTGCTGGTGATTCACCAGATGTTACGAAATGTGCAAAAGTTCCAGCCCAAGTGAAGGCTTTATTCAAAGAAGAGTTTGAAAAGAAAAAGTTAGCAAAAGAATTGTTGAACAATAGACCACATTTTGATGATGATGTAATTGATTTAGAAGCTGATGAAGATGAAGATGAAGAAGAAATTACTCAATCAAAGGGAAAGAGGCCAATGTCAGCCACATCTTCAATGGCTAATAAAAAAATGAAAGGCCCGTTAGATGCGATGTTTAAGCCATCGACCACGTCGGGGAAAAAAGGCGGGCACTTAGTTGGAAGTAAAGAACATGCCCAAGTCCAAAAGAAGCTGAGATTGGAATATGTGCAAAAGTTTTGTCGATGGATGTATGATGCGGGTGTATCGTTTAATGCGGTGAAGTATGATAGTTTTGGGCCAGCACTTGAAGCGGTTGCTCGACATGGTCCTGGTATAAAACCTCCTACTTATCATGAGGTTCGGGTGCCTATGTTGAAGCTAGAGTTGGAGCATACCAAAAAGCTCATGCAAGATAATGTAGCAGAAAAGTCAATCTACGGGTGTTCGTTGATGGCTGATGGATGGAGAGATCGGAAAGGAAGGGCGTTAATCAACTTTCTAGTGAACACTCCTCGAGGGAGTATGTTCATTGATTCGGTTGATGCTTCTAGCTATTCTCACACAGGTGATAAGCTCTTTGAATTGTTTGACCAGTATATCCAGAAAGTTGGCCCGGATCATGTGATTCAAATTGTGACGGATAGTGCAAGCAACAATGTTAAGGCCGGTGAACTTGTGGAAGCGAAGTATCCGCACATATATTGGACTCCATGCGCCGCTCATTGTATTGATTTGATTTTGGAAGACATCTTTAAATTGACACATTTAAAGAAAACTCTTGAAAGGGCTATTGCAGTGAACACATACATATACAACCGCACATTGCTACTTAACATGATGAGAGAGTTCACGGGGCAAAAAGATATGGTTAGGCCCGCAAAGACACGATTTGCTACAGCTTTTATAACTCTTGAAAGTTTTAAAGCGAATAAGAAACACTTGAAAAAGTTGTTCACTTCTGATAATTGGAACATAAGCAAGTTTGCAAAAGAAGCAGGTGGTAGGCAAACGGCAAACACTATATTGTTGCCTAGCTTTTGGAATAATGTTAAGTTTGCTGTGAACGTTGGTCAACCGCTGTTACAAGTGCTTCGTTTGGTTGATGGGGAGAAAAGGCCTCCAATGGGATATATTTATGAGGCTATGGATAGGGCAAAAGAGACTATTGCTGCCTCTTTTAAATACAAAAAACAGAAGTATAATGCAGTATTCAAAATTATTGATGAAAGGTGGAATTGTCAGTTACATCGACCTCTCCACGCAGCGGGGTATTACTTGAATCAGAGTTTGTACTATAAGAATTCAGAGACGGTGGAGGATTGTGCTGAGGTGATTAGTGGTTTACATGCTTGCATTAAGAAGTTTTCGTTGACCATGGAAGAGCAAATGCAGATTCATACCGAGCTCCCGGTTTATCGACATGCTAATGGGATTTTTGGAAGCTTAATTGCTAAGAAAATGAGAGATAAACTTGCACCAGCGGAGTGGTGGATGCAATATGGAGCATCAACACCAGCACTTAAAAAGTTTGCAGTCAAGGTGCTTAGTTTGACTTGTAGCTCGTCCGGGTGCGAACGCAATTGGAGCGTATTTGAACATATTCATTCCAAAAAAAGAAGCCGATTGGAGCAGAAGAGGATTAGTGACCTTGTGTACATCAAGTACAATCGGGCTCTTAGAAGAAGATATGATATGCGTGATACCATTGACCCGATTGTCTTAGATGATGCACATGTACTAGATCCGAATGAGTGGTTAATGATGGATGAGCATGAATATGAGGATGAGGGCGGGGACGAATCGGACGATGATGAAGATGAAGCAAATGCCCCGGTGTTTGAGGGTGAAGATTTGAGATGGGGTCATGTTTCGGAGGCTATTGGTGCGGGTGAGGCAGCTTATGAGACAAGGGCAAGTAGGAGGCCGAGTGGAAGTAAAAGTGGTAGTAACAGTGGGCGTAAAAGGGGTGGCAAGGCCTCCACATCTCGATCAAGGCCTAAAAGAAGATGCTTAGTAGATGAAGATGAAGATGTGGGTGATTTGGATGCTGAAGAAAATGATGTTGGGGCTTATAAACATTTTGAGCCGACTGTGGATGGCCTTGGTGACGATGATGACGATGATGATGATGAGTTGGAGACATTTGATGATTTAGATGATTACTAATAGACTAATTTAGCTATTTTGGTGTTTTGAATGTTTACAAATGTTTATGCGTTGAATGGTAAAACATCTTTTTATTTTGCTACTATTTTATCGCTAAACACAAATAGCGGTCGCTATTTATCGCTATTCGCTACGTAGCATATAGGTGGCTTGTCGCTATTTACCGCTATTCGCTATTGACAACTATGTCGAAAAGGCATTTGCCATTCTTGGTGACCTAGATGATGAGATTTTTCCAGGTGATTCTTCACTTTTCTCTTTTGATAAAAGTGATAGATATCTTTGCACTTCGGTTATGATACCTGATGTCAACATCCCGTTGAAGCTGCAAAAGTGAAACGTAAAAGCGACATCCTAGGATTGTTCGTTTTATAGGAATATAGATAGCTTAATAAAACCTTTAGTTGAGGGATTTAGTCTTTCTGACTTACTATGGCACTAGCTGTTTGTAATCTGCTGGGCCTACAAGGTTTTAAAGTTATTTCAGATTTTTCTAGCTTGAAAAGGGAAACATCTTCATGTGATTTATTTGGCTTAAAAGGGATATGTCTGAACTTTGAGGAGTAGCTATTCTTGTCTCAATATTCACTGTCTTATACCTCTATATTTTGAAAAGGAACCTAGTCCAACACCAGTCTTCTTGTGTATATCACTATTTAATGAAATTATTCTTTCTTTCTCTTGCCTTTTAATGGACTTTGGTATGTTTATTCAGCTATTTTTGTGCATTTGTAATCTTACTAGTGATCAAGCATACTAATTCTGTTTGCACTTCTGTTTTAACTTGACAGATTGGGCAGGTGGTACAGTTGGTCAAAATGATGGAACAAATTGCTTGAATACCATGTTCCAAACAGCCTCAGGGAAAGCTGTAAACATATGCTCTAATGGTCTCACAAAAGCCAGAACATTGTTAGGAATTGAAGAAAGTTTTGATCATGACAAGGCATCCAAAGATCTCAATAAATTAACAAAAAATGCAAATGCAGGTGATATTTTCACCTGCCAGACTTCTTCGAGTCCCCAGATGACCAATGCTGGAACTAATTTAGGGTTTCACGAATCTAAGTCTGCTCCAGTGTCTAAGTTTAAATTTCAGTCCGCTTCTAGACCACCACCTATCAAGTTTCAAACAGCTGGTGGAAGATCTGTAAAAGTTTCTGGTGATGCCTTGAAACGAGCAAGGAGTCTTCTAGGAGATCCCGACTTGGGGAATTTCTTAGAAGAAGGGGATGGAATATTTTCATGTACTAAGAACGGTAGCTTCGGCGATAAGATGTTGAACAAAGAAAATATTAGGTGTACCTCTTTTGGTGATGATATGCTTAAACAGAAGAAAATCTCCAATAACTTTATATCCCCAGTAAGATCAACTTTATCAAATAAGAAGAATGCAGTCCGGTTAGAAAGTGTAGGATTCAGGAGTAACTTGATCAAAGAATTTGATGAAGTGGAACATGATATCAATATCAAAAAGTATAATGATGTACCATGTTCATTAATGCCTTCAACAGCATACACACCTCATGTAGCTGGTGGAGTAAGAGGGAGAAAGTCTTTTAATGGGCCGTTGGCGGATATTTCAAATACTATTGGTTTAGTTAATGCTGACAACAAACAAGTAAATGGTGAAAAGAGGAAACCTTCAGTTCGAAAATATCCATCACCATTCAAGAAGCCCCGGTTTTCTAAGTTTATACCTCCATTGAACAAAACAGTAGTTTCTAATGGTAATTTCAGATGCTTTTAAAAAATTCCTAGTGAAATGCTTCTTAAGATGCTTTTCTGATATGAAGTATTTGTTTGTGTTAGGGACAATCCCCAAAGCCAAAGCTTCTGAAGAATCATTCTGCAAAAGAAGGGTTTCCACTCGATACCCATTTCAGATTCCTCGCAAGTACATCAAGGAGTACCTTAAAGATCCACCATCCTTTCAGAATACGGTCAGTAGACCAAAACCTCATCCTTGTAATCTTTGGAAACAAGCTTTCGTTTCATTCTTTGACAATGTTTGTAATGCATTTGTGCCAAATAGTTCAAGTTGCCTGAATGGTTAAAAAAGACAAATTCAGAGAATGCAGAAAAACACATTTTTGAGGATCAATCAGGTTTAAAATGCATTGGAGTGGATTCCTTCTTTCACGTGTTGGCTCAATCAGGATGTTTAACTCTTTCAAAGGAGTAAGTAGCATATAGCCTATTTCTTTCCTACTATTGTCTTTTGAGATTGAATTATGTTGGGTTAATACGGGTAGTTACATTATTTTCTCTTTTGTGTGTGTGTTGCCAGTATGGTGCTAAGTGCCTCGTACTAAGTAAACTTGTGCCTTTACTCTAACTGAAGCTGATAATAGATCTGAGGATATAAGACTATATATAAAAGATAGGTTGAGATTTTTCAGGCCATAGCTCTCTTAAAGTACAACAGTTCAATCCAAGCAATGAACTGAGTTATGGATACTTATAGATTTAAGTTGCATAACTGCTTTTCTAACTACAGTTACTTCCGTAAAAAGAGGGGATTATTATCTACCATCTGATTGGGATATTCTTGCTATAATAATAAGTGTAATTTTTTATTGCTTTACCGTAGGTGGGTAGCAAATCACTATAGATGGATTGTCTGGAAACTGGCATGCTACGAGAGATGCTATCCTGCTAAGCTTTCTGGAAAACTGTTAACTGCTTCCAACGTGCTTGAGGAACTTAAATATAGGTACTTACAATATCTCTGATCATGTTTTTATATTTACTTACGTAAACAGGTACTTAAATATAGGTACTTGCAATATCTCTGCTATTACCTCTAATATGCTATATATGCCTTTTTTTTTATAGATATGAGAGAGAAGTTAACAATGGTCACAGATCAGCTCTAAAGAGAATTCTGGAGGGAGATGCTCCTCCTTCTTCTCCCGTGGTACTTTGCATAGCATCTATCCAGTTAAAGTGTAATGCAGAGTCAGATACTGACAGTTCTACAGTTGCAAGCATAGAACTAACAGATGGATGGTAAAGAACAATGTGTAGATTTAAAACTGTGCTCCTTGTGGGTGATTGAAATTATTTTTTTGTCTTTCAGGTACTCAGTGAAAGGTCTCTTGGATGAATTACTTTTAAAGCAACTTGTTACAGGAAAATTGTTTGTGGGACAAAAACTTAGGGTACATAGTCAGTCATATTCTAAAATAAAATTCTCGTGTTCAGTAACATTTCCCTTATGTTTTACATTTTTATCACTAACTATTAATCATCATTTGAAGATATGTGGAGCTGGTTTATGCGGTTGGGATGCACCTGTCACACCTCTTGAGGTCATTACTAAGTTGATCCATGATTATAATTTTGTATATACTTATTGTAAACAATAACGTATTCATGAAAGAAGATAAACTTATTTATCTAGGCATCAAGGATGATTAGCTTATGCTTGCACATGAATGGGACATATAGAGCTCATTGGGCTGACCGTTTGGGATTCTGTAAGATATAATTACATCATTTACCTGAATAAGCTGTCCAATTCAGAATATTCTCTGTCTACTTATTTTGTGTTTTCATGAATGGTTGTGGTGCTCCATTTCTAGGTAAAACTGGTTGTGCTCCATTAGCATTTAAGTGCATCAAAGGTTCTGGAGGGGTAGTTCCCAGCACATTAGTTGGAATCACTCGGATATACCCTATTCTGTACAGGGAAAGGTATGCTGAAGCTAACATAAGATACTTAAAAACCTACTCTATTTTTTTACTGTGACAGCTGTTGTTTTTTCTCACTTTTAGGCTAGGGGATGGGGGTTTTGTTGTGAGATCAGAGAGGATAGAAAGCAAAAGGATGCAGTGGTATGACCACAGGTAATTTTAGCCCATCAGTTACACTGTATGAATATTCTATATCTTTTATCTATTGGGTTCATGATGTGTGTCAATTATGCCGGGATACTCTACATCTTTGTCTGTATGCGTTTATGTCTTTGCTCACTTGTATGTGTTTGCTTTATATACTTCCGTTTATGTCATCGTCTCTTTCCTCGCACACACCTTTCATATTGTCTGTTTGCTTGCTCACACACTTGCCGGAGGTCTTTCTGGAAGCAGTCCCTTTACCCTCGGGTAGGGGTGTGATTGTCTACATCTCACCTCCCCCATACCTCACTTCAGCGGGACTGGGTATTGTTGTTGTTGTTGTTGTAATATTCGACCAATTTACCCAAAATTGGATCAATCTGGGTCTCTAATGGGTCAAATTTGAAACTTAGCTAGAAAGGAAGTGGGTTGAACCCAATCTAACTCAACTAGTATCAAGATTTACCGCTTACCCTATTCACTCATTACCATTGATCTCCAACAGATTACATCAGTTTATTACTCTTGATAAAATACAGCTGAATTTTGTCATTTAGACATTGAGAGACATTTTTATTCAAGATCCCAAGGGGTAAGATTTCAAAGCTCTGGTCTATTGTGGTGGACTATTCTTATCTTTTGACTTTTTCTGTAACACATACCAAATTTGTCGGAGAAAAATGATTAGCATGTATTCAACTTCGGACCTCAAAACCTCATTCCTGGGATCTTAACCAAATTTCTTTGATGTATTGGACCAACATTAAATCGAACTTGCACTCAGTATTACGTTGCATTCCAGTAATTGTTTTGGTTTGAAGTTCATAGGAACATGCTTCTATTTCTTAAAAAAGGAGGGCCAGGTTTAGTTGCTAATACTGGGCAGCTTTTTGTTGTTTTGACTATTTTACAGACGTTCAAACATTGTCGAAGGCGTCATGTCCGAGTTCCAAAAAGGGCTCAAAACTTTTAAATGTAGAGATGAGAAAGATATAGGTGAAGGGGAGAAGATTTCACTACTACTAGAACAAGCTGCTGAACCAGAAATTTTAATGGCTGATATGAGTTCAGAACAACTGACTTCATTTGCTAGTTATCAGGCAAAAATTGAGGTATGTAGAATGTATCTAGCCATGATGTATATTTCTGTTAATAGTGACTCAGTGTTAATTTTCATATGAAAATTAATAGTTACCTATTTCTTCTCTCCCAGATATTGAATAGAATGTGTCTGAATATAGATGTGTGTGTAATGACAATGTTGTAGGAAACTAGACAGTCAGAGATGCAAAAATCAATTGAAAAAGCATTAGAAGATGCCGGATTAAGTAAGAGGGAAGTCAACACATTTATGAGGGTGAGAGTGGTTGGTCTGACTAGTAATAAACAGAACACGAGCTGTCTGCAGCAAGGCTTGATAACAATCTGGAACCCAACTGAGAAGCAGGTGAATCATGTTATACATTGTCATCATGGCTTACAGTCTTATCTGTTTTAGTTATTTCTAACTCTTTTCTCTAACTTAAATAATTACCTCTTCCTTCGTTCATCATATTTAAAAAAAAAATTAAAAAAAAAATTAAAAAAAATAAAATAAAAGAAAAGGATTAATTGCATAACCAACTTTGGTCCAGTTTATTTTGCTTCCTTTAATCAACTTAGTTTTCCGCCCCCATAAAAACAGTATGCTCATGTGGCACATGATGTGTCAGTACCTTTGAAAATAAAATACCTGACTCTTTATAAGTGGTGCAGAAAAACAGATTGTTGTAAAGGCTGAAAGTTATCTTAAATTGAACTCGAACATTTTGACTGTTTGATGCTTTTTATGACAGTTTGGGTAAAGGGGCTTACCCCGGTAAAACATATATGTAATCACAAAAAGTTGAAGTACAATGGAATGTGGCTGAAGTACCACATTAACCTCAAGCAAACGCTTGAACAGCCAAAAAACCACTCGGTTGAACAGCTTTTTACGACAGTTGGTTACCCTTATTGCAACTTGAACCACAGTTACCCTGTCATGCAAATTATATACAAGTATTAAGAAAATACTATGACAAACTACAGTCTTGCAGAAAGAATATTTGAGCAATTAGCTAAGTGGCAATTTCAGCCAGTTTAGTTAGGTCAATTTGGATGATCATCTACAACTGGTCATGTGGGTAAATCTTAAAAAAAAGAGGCTCACAAATAACCATGTCAAATGGGTGGAAACTTGCCCAAAGAGTACTTATAATGCATACAACCTCATTCAGCATTTAATACACTATTATTATTGGTAATTTCAGAGTTTTTGTGAGAATGTGAGGAGTTTAACTAATTTATTACGGAGTATTTATTACAAAACTTTGAAATTTTAGACAAGAAGTGATAGCTCAAAGTTTCATCAGTAATTCAGTAGATTTACCTTCTGTTGTTTTTTGGGTAAAAGGTCAAAAGACCCGGTAAATATTTTACCTTCTGTTGTTACAGCAATCAGAGTTGGTTGAGGGGCAAGCATATGCTGTGGCTGGTCTTACACCTATCAACTCTGATTCCGATACTATTTATATGCGTGCTAGAGGATCCACAGAAAATTGGAAGCCATTATCTCCGTCCATAATTCAACAGTTTTGGTAAATTCCATTTCTGTTTATCTTCTTTTCTCATATTTGGATGCATAATTTATTGTAGCATCATCTGCTGAACGTTATTTATTAGGCCATTCTATAGTCCTCGGAAACCAGTAACATTACTGAAAATGGGCCAAGTTCCTCTCTCGAGGTATTTCCTCTAAACAATATATATAGATAAATGCTTTTGAATAGGAAGTAAACAAAGTCGAAATCCTTAATTCTAATAATTGTTTCAGTGAATTTGATGTTGCTGCCTTTGTTATCTATGTGGGAGAAGTGCATAAATCTGGTAATCAGAAGAGGCAATGGGTTTTTGTCGCAGATGGCAGTATTTCTTTATCACATCAACACGACCTCTCAGATGCTTTGCTTGCCATCAGCTTCTCTTCACCATCTATTGATTGTGATTCTGTTGTACCAATCAATTACAACCTTGTAGGATCAACGGTATGTGTATACATACAATATAATCTCGGGAGGTGACAATTTTAACCCATTGACTGATAATCCAGTTAATTTGGGTTGTTTATCTCCAGTGAGTCATATAAGAAAACAGCTCAAATAATGCTCAAATATTCATTTTGGACATAAAATAGTTCCTTTGTAATCGTATGCAACACTAAGTTTAAAGTGTTTCGGGTTAAACCAACCCGACCGATCACGTACTCATACTTATCCATTTTTTTGCAAACCAATATTGACCCACCCATTACTACCTGTAATAGTTTGTACTATATAAGAGCCTTTAGTGCTCCCTCACACATGTTTGACTTAACTTACAAGCTATAACAGGGGTATGTACTCAAGGCTAAAGGTGGATATACTATGCTTACTTTTCAGTATCTATTACCCCTCATGATTTGACTACCTCAAAACACGTATTTGCTTTTAAGATTAAATAAATGCCCCCTGTTATAGAATACGAAGTAGTGAGTTTAACCTTTACAAATTATAAAGGTTAAGCAGTTATTTTCTTGTTTGTGGTGCTGTTTTAAATGTTAATGGTATTATAAGAATACTTCAGTCATTATGGCATTGACGAATGAGTTGGTATTGGCTTGGAAAGTCAACACGTTGGTTAATTTTTGTCCATTTGTGCTTGTAGGTTGGATTTTCTAATCTCATCAAGTGTCCCAAGGACCAAACAAATCATATATGGGTGGCTGAAGCAACTGAAAACTCCACATACTTTCTAACTTATTATGATGCTAGTTCCAAGCACTTGAAAAATGCTGCTGCTTCAGCTGATCAATGGGCAAAAGCCTCTACCCTGGTATGCATTACTAAACTCCTGACAAGGATGTACAATACTAGTGACTACATTCTTATTTTTAACTTTTACAAATGCAGACGATCGAGAAGCTAAAAGGAAAAATATCATCAATTGTTTTGAGAAAGGTATAGTCTATTTTTCTTGCTTTGGATATACTAAATTTAGCCTATTTCACAGGACCATGTCATTTTGAGCTAGCAAAATTTTGGTTGGGCAGGTCTAAAAAGGTTTGGATGGGTTGAACCCTTGAAGCTGTATATTTTCATTGATAATTTAATCTTTTTTGAATTAAAGGAGAAGGTTTTATGCATTTTAAATACACGTGGGTGACTTTCAACTTGTTTGACCTCCTTGACGAGTTTTATCGTTCCATTTTAGTCTATATATAAATTTTTTACTTTAGAGGAAAGATATAACCCAAATCAACCTATCAACCCATAAATGGGTCGAACTAGACACCTCTATCTATTCAAAAACCCACCCCATAGTGCCACCTCTGGTAATGATCATAATGGAGCGAGAAAGAGCCTCCAGTCTTGAAGGTTGTGAGCATTTGACATGTTTTGTTGGGTCCGATAGAAATGATGCAAGGAGAAAGATGCAAACTATACAACTAGATAATAATTTATGGATGAAATGATATGAAACTTAAATTGATGCTGCTTTTGCCAATAACGACTTTACATGATGCAGTAGCCGAAGGAGAGTAAATTGCAAGATCCAACACAGTGCAGTTGAAGACATCTTTAAACAGCCAACAATGTGTGCCTCTCTGCTTTCTAAACTTTGTTAATGAGCTGGCCATAAGACAAAGATCAGCCTTTAGAACAGTTTTTTTGTGAAGACTACTAGTTGTGTACATAGGATATTAGTAATGTTGTAGCTAGAAAGGAAGCAAACTTTTGCTGTAGTTTTCTTATCTTTACAAAGCAATGGAAAAACTCATAAGATAAACTTCTAACAAAAACATACTTGATGGCCTAACCGGCGTGTATAACTTTTAAGTCAATACCCAAAGATAGGGATGGTGCACCAAAGTTGTATTCATGTGTATTATGCTTTGTGTGAAATCCTTGTCATTTCTTGTATCAAATTTGTTTCAGAAAATATAGCAGAACAAAATATCCTCTATATATGAGGCGCACAGTTTATCTGAAACATAATTAGTATCTAAAATGTATAAAAAAGGCACTCTTGGTAATAAACCATATTTCCCTAGAGCAAGCACAGCAACTTCTCTTGATCTAGTCTCCTGCATGCGGCATAACATAAAAAGTAGAAAGACGCACCGTTGTTTGAGAAATCCTAACAAACAGTTTTATATGGATCACCTTAATACTCTCATCAATGGATTATGAGAATATGTTTGACAAGTACAAAAAACTAGACAAATAATGGGAAGGTGATAGTTGTTGGATTTCATGATCATTTATGAAGATTAAGAGCTAGTTTATTCAAAGTGCAATACAGCCCAACATTCACATACTTCCTTGGAACAAATAAAAAATGTGCTTTCTAACCAAAAAGAATTAAATGAAGTTGGAATTAGCGGTGACTGGCAAAAGCCAAAACCCCAAGGAAAGATGTTGTCTGAAGGAAATGAATTGCTTTGTTGTGGAAGGAGAATGCTTCGAGGATCAAGTGATGGATGTTTGAGTCTTTGATTAGCACGATCATCATCATGATCAATCCTAACCTGCTTTTTAAACTGTTGATCATCTCTAGGTCTCATTTCGCTTCAGAATCAGATTCGAAGTCCTTCCCAATAGATTCCGATACATCACAAAGAGATGGTAAGGATGAGGGAGATATCATGACCTTTGTAAGTTTCGGAATATTTGGCCCAATTTTGTGTTCCTCTGTGAGTTTCTCCAGAAATTTTGATTGCGCTTCAATTTTGAGCTTAAGGGGGCGTTTGGTTCATGAACTTCAATTAATGGAATTTGAAATTTGAAATTTTAAGATATTTAAAATTCAGCCATTTGAAAATATTTGTCTGTTTGGTTGGCTAAAGAATTTGGAGAGCAAAAAATAATGAATTACTCTATTTAATATATAGTGGGACCATTCACTTGTATATTTTGTCGATATGTACCAGTAAACAATAAAATATTATTAAATTTAATAGATATTGTAACATTTTACTTGACTTTTTTGTCCATATGTACCAGAGATTATAAATTCTTCACTCACATGGGGCTATTAAATTTTCCCTTTTTAGGCAATTTGTACTTATTTAATTTCCTCATTAACACCAACCAAACACGCTTCACATTGGTTTTAAAATTCAAATTCTCCCAATTGCTCAAATATATGTGAACCAAACACGACCTTAAGGTTTTTCTGAGGAGAAAATTCCCAACTGACTGGACACGTGTCGCTCATTCAATGAAATCGCACATTCGCACATGACCACTTTAAGAAAGCCTGTTATTTTTGGCCTGTCTTGGGAAAATGCTTAACTTTTTGGCAATTTTTGAGAATTTTCTCTTTTCTGAGCCTATTACAAAAAGCCACCAAAATGAATTCGGTAACAATATATAAACACATAAGATTCTGCAATATGTAGACTCTCAGTAGATAGCTATTCAACGAGTTGCACAAGTAGTTGATCAAACATTTAGATCTAGGAACATGGGGAGGGACTAGCTTCTACCCTCTTCATGTTTATTTATGCCACATCAAGAGTACACCACTCATCATACCATATATCTTTCTATCATTTTTCAAATTTTTGTGATGGATATCATTTAACCACTCATTTTCTCACACTTATTATTATTATTATTATTATTATTATTATTATTAATTAATAGGGTTAAAAATTTTTTGGGTCGTTGTATTATGGGTTTATTTTTAATTTAGTTATCGTATTATTCTATTTTCCTAAGATCGTTAAACTAATGAAATAAGGTATTTTCGTCACTCTACTTTTATAAAGATTCAATCTGATCCACAAAAATGTATAGATTGTCGAGAACACTGATGACGTATAGTCTATATTCGGGCCACGAACTCAAAGGATATACATTACTAATGCCCAAACCCGCCATGAGTGGGCCACCATTACAATGATTTGGGCTAGTAGGATAACAGCTTGGGCTCACGAAAGCCCAAACCCAAGGTTATTTATAGTTATGATTCGGATATCTCTTATTTAAGAGATATATATCCAAACCGGATATACACCGAAGAATGAGGCACATGTATCCAATGAGGATCCCATGCCTATATAAACAATATCATAACTCTCGGTAAAGGTACGACTTTACAACCCTAATTCATATACATAACCCTAAAACCGATTACTTACTCTCACGCCGGAGGATAATCGTGGGAAACAATCCCACGATAAGCCTAACGGTGTTTGTTTGCTTTCTTAGTGCGCAGGTTTCAAGCATTAAGAT
>JARVZY010008058.1:7500-15000 GCA_030686995.1 Artemisia argyi | reverse complement strand
TCTCCATTTGAAATTCTATTTAAATGAAAGGTAGAGGATTTTTGGGATTATAAATGATACATAGTGCGATACAGTCAAAACAAGGTATTATAGTACAAACCAAATAGATACCTCGGATACAGATAAACTTATCAACGGATTCTCTATCCTCTCTTTTTCCATTTAAATTTAAGTATTTATGTTCGTTTTCATTATAGGATAACAAGATGATTAGAAATCCTTTACTTTTTTCAACCTAATCGCTCTTTTGATTTTGGAAATTTTTTATCAATATACTGTTTCTTATACACATACGTTTCCATTATGAAATGGAGAATGATAATATTTAGGATTCATTAAAAAATCAGGAATACATTCCTGGGAGAAAGCCTTCCCGTATTGGGCACTAATATTTTTTTAACGTCTAATTAGATCGGGTAATCGTTCAAATTAAGAACGGAAGCTCGTTGCTTTTTCTTTCCCTAAAAAAAAATGAAATGAATTGAAGCTTTGGGGCCCTATCCATTTATTAATTCGACCCAACTTGAAATTGACTTTAGTTTCCTACCTTTCAATAAATTAAAGAAGGCTTTGTACCGAGCCGGAAAGAATAAAATATTCTCAAAACTCTTAATTGATACGACATGCTATTTTTTCCATTCATTCCCTTTCAGGATCAGTCGTGGTCTTCCAAACTTTACCGATGGTATGGACGAATCCCTCGCTTCATCTAAATGTGTAAAAGATCCTAGCCGCACTTAAAAGCCGAGTACTCTACCGTTGAGTTAGCAACCCAAATAGAAAAAGGGGTATGTAGATACAATCAGAATAAAAAAAAATTATTAAATCAAAGCATTAATCTACGAAATAAAAAATAGAAAAAAATTTCTAATCTATTTGGAACATAAAAATGACTAAATTAGATGAAAAAAAATTCCCGATCAAAATAAATAAAGAAATGTAAAAAATGCTAGACCATCCCCTATTTCTATGTTATACACTTTTTCAATCAAAAATCCGGGTATCAAATCCAACGAACCCATCATTTGAATCAACAGGTAAAAAAGAAAACCTATGGGACGGAAATAAATAGAACTGCTTATCACGATGAATTATATTTGTTCGATACAATGTTGTCAATATAAACGTTAAGAAAGGAATACGATGGAAAAAAAAAACAAGAACTTAAATTGAAAGAATAGTAAAAAAGGGACTTGTGTTGGATTGGCACTGCATATACATATATACTAAAAATTTTAGTTTAGATGGAGAATAAACAAAGAAGAAGTAGAAAAAGTATTTATGCAATCAAGAGTGTATTGAATCCATATAGAATAAAGAACTTCGATTCCTTGTTTCTTACTTGATATTAGAGGTCGAATGAAAACCATCCAATTGCAGGTAATGCCAAAATAGTTCTATTTTGTGAGGATGAATCAAATAAGGGTTTCCTTAGAAAAGGATTCTATCAAAAAAGATTCTATCAAAAAGGATTCTATAAAAACAATGATAACTAGATACGAATAGAAGAAGAAGAAAGAAGGAAATAAAAAAACATAGTATAGAAAAGATATCCAAAATGATATAGAAATCATTATCCTACCCTTATTTTTTATTTCCTTAATTTAATTGAATTTCATTTGATTAGGGCAAAACCTCTGCCTTTTTTAAAATATCCTGAACAGTTCCTGTAGGTTGAGCACCTTTTTCAAGGAAATAGAGAATAGCGGGAACGTTTAAATAAGTTTGATTCTTGATCGGATCATAAAAACCCACTTTCTGAAGATCTCTTCCTTCTCTTCGGGATCGAACATCAATTGCAACGATTCGATAGACGGCTCATCGGGATAGATGTAGATGAAAAAGAACCCCCCCCCCCTAGAACCGTATAGGAAGTTTTCTCCTCGTACGGCTCGAGAAAAAATGATGTTTTGTCTATGGATAAAATTAGAATTAGAATAAATAGAAAATCTGTAAAATGAATTATTCTATAATATAATTTCAAATTTCAATTTAACTCATAGTCATTTTTATTTAGCTGCGTTGCTGAAAAAAAATCATTTGTACTCATAACTCAAGTTCAATAATATAATAATAATAATTCTCAAATATATTAAAGATTTTTAAGATATTTTTTTATTGAGTGGTCTTTAACCCACCGTTTTTGTCTCGTTTAAAATTTATTTGGATTCTTTATTCGGATCCGTGAGACAATTGAAGTGGTGTTTCCTTGTTCTGGGATCCTTTATTTTTGTTTTAAATCATTGGGTTTAGACATTACTTCGGTGCTTCTTAATCCTTTCAAAATGGTAGCAACATACCCCTTTTGGGATTTCTTTCTATCAAAGAATCATACCGAGGTTGATTCATGCGCGATACACTGTCGATCGAAAAAGTTTTAGCCGTTCCAACAATTTTGAAAATTTGTTGGAATGGAATCCTTTCGATTTCTATATCGAAGATATACTTACGAAGTTGTTCCAATTTATTAATTGGCATTAACCCTAGATCGTTGCCCCTGAGAAATTAATAAATACTTTCTACTCGAGCTCCATCATGAACTATTTACATTAGAACCCAATAAAAAAAGAAGGGTTCTAGTAGAATAGAACAAACGACGTCGAGCCAAGAGCACCTTCATTCCTATATAAAATGGTGGATGTAACAATAAGAATCCACACCGGATCATGTCCTTCAAGTCGCACGTTGCTTTCTACCACATCGTTTTAAACGAAGTTTTACCATAACATTCCTCTAATTTGGAACCAGTATGGAATTGATTCAATTATGGAATCATGAATAGTCATTGGTTCAGTCGGTACAGAGACATAGTTATTTATATTTAATAGAGAATATCTACACAGATAATAAAGATTTTTCTGAATAAATTTTAGCAAAATGCCGTCTTTTTTTGTCTGAATATAACATTTTTCTATAAATCTCTATCTCAAAAAAATATCTAACAGAAATATTAAGAAATCCAAATATAGAAATAACATAACTAACAGAAATCGCACAAATAAAATAAATAAATAAATTCTATTTGACTCTGCCTCTTCAAGTGACTCAATAAGATAGACTGACCATTTTCAACTTCCCAACCTAGAAGGAATCATTACAAATCTTGATAGTTGAAAAAGTTTTCTACTTCTACATCATTCTTTGAGTCAAGTTTTACTCCTTTTTATTATCATAAAAAAGCAAGATCTCTCTTTCTTTTCAAATGGAATTGTCAATGATGCAAAGCAAATAAGCTAAATAGATCGAACAATAAAAAGAAATATCATTGTTAAATATTTAAATTTTCATATTTTAGGGATGCAATTTAGTTTTCACAAAAATGGAAACACTATTGTCACTGAAATAGGATAACCATACATACCTATAGGCTAAGCACTTCCTCGTTTTATATGTATTTTCATATTTTTTTAACCTGAGGTTAAGTAATCTTTTTCCAACTGTGATCTATGCCCCATTTTCTATGGGTCACAAAAGGGTTCAGTTACTTTTGCATGTCATTTGAACTCGATTTAGTTTGGTTTGTGAAAAAGTCAGATATGATTCCGCGAAGAATAAAAAAAGTCTATCCAAACCTTGAAACAGAACCTTGTTGAACAAAAAAGAAGTATTAGAATACAATGGATATGCTCTGGGACGGAAGGATTCGAACCTCCGAATAGCGGGACCAAAACCCGTTGCCTTACCGCTTGGCTACGCCCCATTTCTATTTTTATTGGATACTTATACTATTAAAGAATAATATTGGTATTAAGTGTTCGTCAATTCCAGTCCAACTATAGAAAATCTTTATTCTTTATAGAATCTATTATAGATTCGTGCTAGGATTTTGGCATGTGTATCTCTAGAATTAATTCAATGGAATTTATTGATCATTACATATAATTCAATTAAGATATTGTATGAAAGTATGATTTCTTCTATTCTCCTTTGAGAATCGGAGGATTTTTGATTGAGCGGAAAAAGAAGGATTTTTTGTCTACCTTACTTTACTTCATTTTTCCTTATATCAATAACTCAATCAAAATGCAATTATCTCGACGAAAAAAATGTCTGTTATGCTTAATATCTTTAGTTTGATCTGTCTTAATTCTGCCCTTTATCCGAGTAGTCTTTTCTTGGCCAAATTGCCCGAAGCCTATGCTTTTTTGAATCCAATCGTAGATGTTATGCCAGTCATACCCCTGTTCTTTTTTCTTTTAGCCTTTGTTTGGCAAGCTGCTGTAAGTTTTCGATAAGATCTTTAATACTATCCTAGAAAATTCATATTTATTCGAGAAAAATTATAACAATTGATAAGATCAAATAAGTCTGACAGTATGAACCTTCGATTCAAACATTGAAATTCTCGGATAGCCACGAGACGCCCTATTTCCTGATTTTAATCCTTTTTACGGCGAAATACCTTATTAGCTTCGGGTCCCTTACAATATCTAATTTGGGTATGAAAGTGATTTGTGGTAATCAAAGACTCTGATTACAAATTTCAACTTCATTTGAATTTCTGAACATTCTTTTCTATTTCTAGAATTCTTTTCTTGGTGTCAAAATAGGATATGTGATATAAAAATGGAGGATCTATTGTCTTTTCTCGTTTTTCTTTTTCAAAAAATGATCTTGGAGGTTGTGTAATGCTTACTCTCAAACTTTTCGTTTATACAGTAGTAATATTCTTTGTTTCTCTCTTCATCTTTGGATTCCTATCCAATGATCCAGGACGTAATCCTGGACGTGAAGAATAATTTTTTTGTTTTTATTGCTTGATTTTATAATTTTCTTAAGATTTTTTTTAGCTATTCCACACATTTAACAAGGAAAAAATAAAAAGGGGTTTGCAAAATTTGAAAGAAAAAATGGAAACTCATCAACGGAAACGGAAAGAGAGGGATTCGAACCCTCGGTACGAATAACTCGTACAACGGATTAGCAATCCGCCGCTTTCGTCCACTCAGCCATCTCTCCCAATTGAAAAAGATAATTACTATGTTACATTACACATCAAGTAAGGATTAAAGAAAGTATTTCTTTCACATTCTTTATCGTTATTATATAATTAGCAATTCAATTTAGATGCTCGAAAGATCCAAATAGAAAGATAAATAAAGAACACCTTCTTTCTTTTATTTTGTTCGAAGTGCCTTTTGGGCCTGGCCCGGTCAATACCCAGCCAGGCCTTTTTTTGTTCCAACGAATTCCCTTTATTTATAGGCAACATACTATAATATAAATAGCCAATTTGGTATCTGTATAAGAATATCCGTTCTGGGGTTTACATATACCTATAATTTTTGTTATAATGGAAATTGAGAAGGATTTTTGATTAAAAAAATAAATTAAGTATGTATCAAAAAATTTTTGCTTATTCTTATGTCATTAGGCAAACCAAAATTGATATTCAAATCCAAGAATAATTCACGAATTGTCAGTCAATAAATAGTTAATGGTTCCCATAAATTTAGGCTTTTTGAGTGAAAATATACATTTGATTTTTCAATATAAAAGTGAGTGGAAGTTTGTGTGTTTTGAGATACTATACAATCAATCGAAGGGGCAGATCAAATACAATCAAAAGGGGAAAAACGGTTTCTTTTCTAATTTTTTCTAAATTTAGAAAAAAGGATTAAAAAGGGATGCAAGTACAATAAACTCAAGTTTACTAATACAACTCAAAAAGGGAAATTTTTATCCTATTGTGTATCGTTTTGGCGGCATGGCCGAGTGGTAAGGCGGGGGACTGCAAATCCTTTTTCCCCAGTTCAAATCCGGGTGCCGCCTCATCAACAAACGAATCGAAATCTCTTGTTCTGTTCCGCTATTTTTTTATGTTCTGGGGATTTTGTAAAAGATTGGAAATCTTTGAATCTAAAATTCAAAGAAAGATTATAATGGTCGAAGCAAGACTTCCAGATTCTCTTCTACTGCTAATGTAATGTCTATTGATTGGGTCTTGAATTACATTGGATAACCGGCCGAGAATTCCACTACTAGTTGGGAAAGTACTTTCTATACTGTAATCTACATATATAGACTCGCGAGAATCTCTGAGTGTTCAGGCATTCAATCACTATTAGATTGAGATTGGATAGATAATTTACCTTTTATAGAAAATAAAAAAAAAAGCCCAAAACAATTTTTACCCCTCGTCAAGAGTATAATATACTATATCCCAACTCCTTCAGAGAGACAATCGGGAAAGGGTACGGATTATAAATCATATAGGAATTTTTAAAATCCATTTATTTGATTGATTCATCAATAGTGTTCGCCCAGAATCCCTTTTTGACTCTGGACCATTCATTCTACTATTATTAGTGAGCAATAATGGAATAATTCTATCATAGAGATAAGGGACATAATTCACATGGATATAGTAAGTCTCGCTTGGGCTGCTTTAATGGTAGTCTTTACTTTTTCCCTTTCACTCGTAGTATGGGGAAGAAGTGGACTTTAGAAGCACTCCTAATTTAGTTGAGAAATGAAAAGGTATCAATTGTTTTATAGATCGTTCTGCAACGCATTCTTTATTTAAATTGAAATAATTTTCAAATAAAAATATCTTCATTTCGAAATTCCATTAGATTCTAGTGGAGAAATGTATTCTATAACAGTAAAACAATTATTTCAGATTCATTGGAAGTTTTCAGATTCATTGGAATATAAATATATATATATATATAAATGTATGAAAGAAAAGATTGGGTCCTACGTCAATTCCAAATATGGATTAATAACTACATATATTGAATTGAAGATTGAAGATAGAAGCTAATATAGCATACCCTTTTTATTAGAAAGTCAAGTACAACTTTATACACTACTATAACACTAATAGAGAGTATGGTAAGTAATAAAGCAATTTCTTACTTACCATACTCTCGGATCTCATAGAATATCGCCGATTATAGCCCCTTGATTTCAGCAAAAATAGAATACTTTTCTTTTGATTTCTTCAAAGAATTCAGAAGTCGAGTTTCATTTAAAGTAATTAATTAATTATTTTGACTTACTGTTTTTACGTAAATTATAAGTAGAAAAGCAGTAGGAACTAAAATGAACAGTGCAGTAGCAATAAATGCAAGAATATTTACTTCCATAATCTCATCGTTTTTTTTTATTTCACAATACAATAACTCGGGATTTAATCCCATAGAGATGATAAATCTTTCACCTGTCAATTCAATGAATGCATTACCTATCGATGATATTGAATCGGATCAATATCATGAATAACAATATCTGAGCTATTAAATTAATTAGTCGTGGAGAATTAATAGTATATAACATATGAAGATCTTTTATCCATACCGAATCCAAGATAGGATTCCCGGACCAATCAAAAATTCCTTTATTTATCCTTCTTTTCTGTTCTTTCTTTTCTATAACCTACCTTAGGTCTTCCTTCTAGAACCATCAAATGAAGTATAATCTAACCCGTCCGTTTCCATTAACTACAAAACCCCACCAACAAACAATACAAGCGAAGTGGAAAAAGACAGGAATTAG
>JARVZY010008058.1:0-2500 GCA_030686995.1 Artemisia argyi | reverse complement strand
AAAACCTTATACCTTTCATTACAAAACCAATAAACCAGAAAAAGATGGATTATTTTGTGAAAGAATTTTTGGGCCTATAAAAAGTGGAATTTGTGCTTGTGGAAATTATCGAGTAATCGGAGATGAAAAAGAAGACCCGCAATTTTGTGAACAATGCGGAGTCGAGTTTGTTGATTCTCGGATACGAAGATATCAAATGGGCTACATCAAACTCGCATATCCGGTAATGCATGTGTGGTATTTGAAACGTCTTCCTAGTTATATTGTGAATCTTTTAGATAAACCTCTTAACGAATTAGAAGACCTAGTATACTGCGGTGTGTGATTTGATCGAAATTCTGATTTTACAGATTTGAAATGAGAAACTGTCATCCCATTTAATCCAATCGGGATGCCCTGTACCTGACATGTTTCTTGGTAGGAGTAACATGAAGCTCAGAATTAGGGATGTATTCAAGACGCTCCCAAAAAAGGGAATTGATCTATGGTCGATTTCATAAGAATTTATAGTTATACCTCGTAAAAAAAAGACTTTTTCTTTTGTGGAATTAAGCAGTTCTTTTTTTTTAGAAAGAAATTATGTTCAAATAGCAAATAGAAAAGATGTCATGGTTACAAGAGTCTATCTATCGCATATAGACTTTAAGGGCATCGTGGCCTAACCGTCGAGGTGAAGTCGGGACCTAAAAGATCGAATGGAACAGTACATAGACAAGTAAATTCCTTATGAATTCCACGGTACTCTCTTTAATTAAGAATTACGGGATTCATCATTCAAGGGGAAGTAGACTACTCAAGAATTTCACATTTCATTTATGGCATAATTGAATTAAGGAATTCATAAAATCTAAATAAAAATAATAAAGAAGACGGAATAAATGAAGTTTTGCTTGGTCTTCACTGGAAACTTGAGTAAGGAGTAGATCTTTTTGGAGTTTTATATAATTTGAAATTTGAAAGCGAGAACTCCTTTCTTTTTCTTTGACCTACTTGAGCCGGATGAAAGGAAACTTTCACGTCCGATTTTGAGGGGGGGAGATCCTATCCCAATTTTTATTTTGCTAGGCCCATAGATAAAAAACCCACTTTTTTACGATTACGGGGTTTATTGGAATACGAAATCCAACCCTGGAAATACAGGATCCCCATTTTTTTTACTACCCGGAGCTTCGATACATTTCGAAATCGAGAGATGTCTACCGGGGGGGGCTCTATCAGACAACAATTAGCCAATCTAGATTTACGAAGTATTATAGATTCTTCATTGATAGAATGGAAAGAATTGGAGGAAGAAGAACCCACAGGGAATGAATGGGAAGATCGAAAAGTTGGAAGAAGAAAAGATTTTTTGCTTAGACGCATGGAATTGGCTAAGCATTTTATTCGAACAAATATAGAACCAAAATGGATGGTTTTGCGTCTATTACCAGTTCTTCCTCCTGAGTTGAGACCAATCTATCATATAGATGAGGATAAACTAGTGACCTCGGATATTAATGAAATCTATAGAAGAATTATCTATCGGAATAATACTCTTACAGATCTATTAACAACAAGTATAGCTACGCCAGAAGAATTAATAATATCTCAGGAAAAATTGCTGCAAGAAGCCGTGGATGCACTTCTTGATAATGGAATCTGCGGACAACCGATGAGGGATGATCATAATAGAGTTTACAAGTCTCTTTCAGATGTAATTGAAGGCAAAGAAGGAAGAGTTCGCGAGACTTTGCTTGGTAAACGGGTTGATTATTCAGGGCGGTCAGTGATTGTCGTGGGCCCTTCACTTTCATTACATCGATGTGGATTGCCTCGCGAAATAGCAATAGAACTTTTCCAGGCATTTGTAATTCGTGACCTAATTAGAAAACATCTTGCTTCGAACATCGGAGTTGCTAAAAGTCAAATTCGAAAAAAAAAAACCGATTGTATGGGAAATACTTCAGGAAATTCTGGATGACCATCCTGTATTGCTGAATAGAGCGCCTACTCTGCATAGATTAGGCATACAGGCATTCCTGCCCATTTTAGTGGAAGGGCGTGCTATTTGTTTACATCCATTAGTTTGTAAGGGCTTCAATGCAGACTTTGACGGGGATCAAATGGCTGTTCATGTGCCTTTATCTTTGGAGGCTCAAGCAGAGGCACGTTTACTTATGTTTTCTCATATGAATCTTTTGTCTCCAACTATTGGAGATCCCATTTCTGCACCAACTCAAGATATGCTTAGTGGACTCTATTTCTTAACGAGTGGAAATCGTCGGGGTATTTGTGTAAATAGGTATAATCCATGTAATCGTATAAACTATCAAAATGAAGATAATAACTATAAGTATACAAAAAAAAAAGAACCTTTTTTTTCTAATGCCTATGATGCAATTGGAGCTTATCGGCAAAAACGCATCAATTTAGGTAGTCCCTTGTGGCTGCGGTGGCGACTAGATCAACGCGTTATTGCTGCAAGAGAAACTCCCATCGAAATTCACTATGAATCTTTGGG
>JARVZY010008057.1:5000-20519 GCA_030686995.1 Artemisia argyi | reverse complement strand
TAGATCCGACACATATAAAATGCGGTTAATCCCGCGGTAGACCAAGCTATTATTGCAAAAATAGGTGAATACAACCAACTATCATTAAGAATTTCATCTTTGGACCAAAAACAAGCAAGAGGTGGAATACCACAAAGAGAAAGTGTACCTAATAAAAAAGAATTTTTAGTAATTGGTACATGTTTTGTTAAACCCCCCATAAGGACCATATTCTGACTTTTTTTTGGACAATATCCAACAAGAGTTTCCATTGAATGAATAACGGATCCCGACCCTAAGAACAATAACGCTTTTGAATAAGCATGAGTAATCAAATGAAATAAGGCACTGCGATAAGACCCCATACCTAAAGCTAACATCATATAACCCAATTGAGACATTGTGGAATAGGCTAAACCCCTCTTAATGTCTTTTTGAGCAAGAGCTAAAGTAGCTCCTAAAAAAACCGTTATTATCCCTATCAAAGAGATAAAATTCATTATGTGGGGTATGACTATGAAAAGAGGCATAAGTCGAGCTACAAGAAATATTCCCGCTGCTACCATCGTAGCAGCATGTATAAGAGCTGAAATAGGAGTCGGCCCTTCCATTGCATCAGGTAACCATACATGAAGGGGAAATTGTGCAGATTTAGCAATAGCACCGGCAAATAATAGAACAGCGCACAAAGTAACAAATAAAAAATTGACCTCATTATTAGAAATCAAGTTATTAAATATTTGGAATAAATCACGAAATTCGAAACTCCCCGTTACCCAATAAAACCCTAAAATGCCTAATAATAAACCAAAATCGCCAACACGATTAGTTACAAACGCTTTTTGACAAGCCTTTGCTGCAACAGGTCGTGTGAACCAAAATCCTATTAATAGATACGAACACATTCCAACTAATTCCCAAAAAATATAAATTTGTATCAAATTTGAACTAGTAACTAATCCCAACATGGAAGTACTGAAAAAACTCATATAAGCAAAAAATCTCAAATACCCGTGATCATGAGACATATAATTATCACTATAAATAAGAACTAAAATTCCAACAGTAGTGATTAATATTGACATAATAGAAGTAAGTGGATCAATCAAGTATCCAAATTCTAAAGAAAAATCATTATTGATAATCCAAGACCATACATATTGATAGACAGAACTGCTATTTATTTGCTGAATAGACAGATTTATGGAAAAAATCATGACTATACTTAACAATAAAACGCTCTGAAAAGCCCACATACGACGAAGACTTTTTGTTGCCGTCGGAAAAATAAGAAGTCCCAACCCTATTAACATAGGAACTGGAAGTGGAAGAAAAGGTATTATCCACGCATATTGATATGTCTGTTCCATAAAAAAAGTTTTTTTTTCTTAATTAATTGTTTCCGATTCACCGGATCTTAGCTCTTTCGAAAAAGTAAATAAAAAATAAAGATATGCACTAACTTATTTAATAATTTATATTTATATTAGTATTTATTCTGAGTCTTTTCAAAATTGTTCAAATATGCAAAACAAGAAGTTACAATTGGTCAAATGATATAACCAAGTGACATATAAAAACGAATACTTATAATAGGAAAGTAGGAAAATAAAAAATATTATTAATATTCATACAGCAAGTATAAAATTTTAGGCTAAAAAGAGTACTTGATGCTAATATGAATTAGAGGATTAACTAAGGTCGTTGGTCTAATGAAATAAAACCTCTTGATTTTAGTTAGTTTATTTAAACTCATTAACTAATTCATTATGGGATTTATTGTTTTCCATTTCAATCAAAACAATTTATTAGGAATATTTGGAAAGTTTATAAGATTATACCTCTAAAATGAACTTTTTATCGAGCAAGGATAAAAAATGACTGAGATCCTTTTTTATCAAACTACATACCCTTTAACAGATTTTTTACTAGTATCATTCGAGTTTTAAAGTTTAGGTGTATTTTTTTTTTTCAAGTTTTACTAAAAAAAGACTCAATTTATTAGGCAAAAGTTTACAAGGTATTTTATTACATGTAAATAAAATATAGAATGACTAAAATAAAGGTATTTTAGGTTCTTTATTTCTTTTGATTTCTATCCCATAGCAGATGAGATATAAATAACGAGAACTAAGAGTTCAAAACCAAAAATTTTTGGTTTTACAAAGAGTGTATGGAATCAAAATTTTGTTATTTCGAGTCATTTTTTATTTTCACGGATCTTTGACGTATCTAGATTTCTATGAAGAGAATCTTTTAGAAAAAAAAAATAGATAATGAATATAAGATAAGAAATAATAATTCGTTTTGAACAATAGATGTCTTTCACATCCAACTATAACAATGACTAACTTCTTCTTTTTTAAATGGCAGTTCCAAAAAAACGTACTTCGATATCAAAAAAGCGTATTCGTAAAAATATTTGGAAAAGGAAAGGATATTGGGCGGCATTAAAAGCTTTGTCATTAGGGAAATCTCTTTCTACCGGGAATTCAAAAAGTTTTTTTGTACGACAAACAAATAAGTCCTAAAATATTGGAATAATTTGGAATGGATTTGACTAAAAAAATTGGATCAGTAATTAATATCTCAGTAATTTGTTAATTTAATATTAAAGTTAATATAAAATTAACAATTGGCAGTTCCTATTCTAATCAATATGAAATAGACTCTTAATCTTATAAAAAGAAGAAGTATTCTTCTTTCTAAATTCTAAAAATAAAAAATAAATATATATAAGATTTTTTATTTGATTTTTTTAGTATATTTTCATTCAGATTTTGGTGGTGGGGAGTCTTCTTTTCCCCATCGACTTTTAAAAGAATAAATAATGAAAAAATTTTATATTTATCAGGAAGGGCAGATAGAATATTTTTAGTTCAAATTAATTAATTGTTCAAACTAATCCATTCCGTGTTAAAGATTTTTGGATAACTTTCTGACTTCTTAATTTATTATATATACTATATTTAATTTATTTTCCATATATATCCAATTTTCAGCCCAATGAAAAATCCAATAAAAGAACTTAATTGTTGAGATATTATTATATGTGCAAGTGGCAATTTGGAGTAATCCAAAATAGACATATTTTAGATTCATTGATAAAATTTAGTTTGTGTTTCAAATTGAATTTATTAAATCAGATAAACCAGAAATAATGACAATAAAAGAAAAAAGTTTTTGAGTCTATCGAAGAATTCTATCGTTGCAAGAGTCGTATTTTAGAATCGGCTAAACTACGTCAAAGCCCTAAAACCAGACACCTTAAAGAAACTACTGAACCTTTAAATTGACTTTTTTGAACTCTTTTTTTTTTATATCTTTACTAAAATTGAGTGAATTGACTTGTTCAATCTCGACGATTGAATATAAATAGGTTATTATGAGTTCGAGCAAGCCGCTATGGTGAAATCGGTAGACACGCTGCTCTTAGGAAGCAGTGCTAGAGCATCTCGGTTCGAGTCCGAGTGGCGGCATGCCATCTTCTAAAAGATATCAAATAGATCCTATAATAAAATTAAATTAAATTCCCAATTTCTATTTCTTAATTAATACGGGGGGATCCCCCGTTTTTTCATTTTTATGATATTTTCAACTTTAGAGCATATATTAACTCATATTTCCTTTTCTATTGTTTCAATTGTAATTACAATTCATTTGATAAGCTTATTGGGCAATCAAATTAGAAAACCATATTATTCCTCAGAAAAGGGGATGATAGCTACTTTTTTATGTCTAACAGGATTGTTAATAACTCGTTGGATTTATTCGGGCCATTTTCCACTAAGTGATTTATACGAATCCTTAATTTTTCTTTCATGGAGTTTCTCCCTTATTCATATAGTTCCTTATCCTTATTTCAAAATAAGAAAAAATTATTTAACAACAATAACTGCCTCAAGTACTATTTTTACCCAAGGCTTTGCTACATCGGGTCTTTTAAATGAAATACATAAACCCACAATATTAGTACCTGCTCTACAATCGGAATGGTTAATAATGCACGTAAGTATGATGATATTGAGCTATGCGGCTCTTCTTTGTGGATCATTATTATCAGTAGCACTTCTAGTCATTACATTTAGAAAACTTTTTTATAGTTCTAAAAGTAATAATTTATTAAAATTAAACGGGTCATTTTCTTTTGGTGAAATCCAATACAAGAATGAAAGAAACAATATTTTTCAAAAAAAATATTTTTTTCCTGTTAATAATTATTACAAGGCCCAATTGATTCAACAATTAGATTATTGGAGTTATCGTGTGATTAGCCTAGGATTCATCTTTTTAACCATAGGTATTCTTTCAGGAGCAGTATGGGCTAATGAAGCGTGGGGATCATATTGGAGTTGGGATCCAAAGGAAACTTGGGCGTTTATTACTTGGATCGTATTCGCAATTTATTTGCATACTCGAACAAATAAAAATTTGCAGGGGACAAATTCCGCAATTGTGGCGACTATAGGTTTTCTTATAATTTGGATATGCTATTTTGGGGTCAATCTATTAGGAATAGGGCTACATAGTTATGGTGCATTTACGTTAACCTCTAGTTAAACTAAAGAAAAGTTACAAACAGAATACGGTATATATAAAATTGCGTCAACCGGCGAGAACCATGTGAATCAAGTAGTGTAGTGATTCACGCGGTTCTCGCAAAGACCAAGCGGATTGGGCGAAAATTCAAATTCATATTTTGTTTTTACTTTATTTAAAATTTAAGAAAATAAAAATACTTTTATTTTTTCTTTAAAAAAACTATCTATAAAAATAATTAGATAGAATACCTTCAACCTTGTCAACTGATAGTGAAAGAACAAAATCGGGATACATACCAATACCTATTACAGGTAGAAAAATGGAGATGGAAACAAATAACTCGCGCGGTCCAGAATCAAAAACATAAGAGTTTGGAGTATTAAATAACTTGTATCCATAGAACATCTGGCGTGACATAGATAATAAATAAATAGGAGTTAATATCATTCCAATTGCCATTACAAAAGTGATGGCAATTTTGGGCATTAAAAGATATTTTTGGCTAGTAATTATTCCTAAAAAGACTATAACTTCTGCAACAAAACCACTCATACCCGGTAATGCAAGGGAAGCCATGGAAAAGCTACTGAACATCGTAAATATTTTTGGCATGGGGATAGCTACTCCGCCCATTTCATCGAGATAAACAAGACGTATTCTATCATAACTCGTTCCTGCCAAGAAAAAAAGTGCAGCACCAATAAATCCATGAGAGATTATTTGTAAAATAGCTCCATTGAGTCCCGTATCGGTTATAGAAGCAATTCCTATAAGTATAAAACCCATATGAGATACCGAGGAATAGGCTATTCTTTTTTTTAAATTACGTTGGCCGGGAGATGTTGAAGCTGCATAGATTATTTGTATTGTACCTACTATCATCAACCAAGGAGAAAAATAGAATGAGCGTGTGGTAATAATTCCATATTAATCCGAATCAATCCATACGCTCCCATTTTTAATAAAATTCCGGCTAGAAGCATACAAGTACTGTAATGTGCCTCTCCGTGGGTATCTGGTAACCATGTATGTAGGGGTAGAATCGGTAATTTGACAGCAAAAGCGATAAAAAATCCAATATAGAATATTATTTCCAAAGCCACAGGATACGACTGATTAACTGATGTTTCAAAATTTAATGTTGGTTCATTAGAACCATATAAACCGATACCCAGAACTCCCATTAAGAGAAAAATGGAACCCCCCGCCGTGTACAAAATAAATTTTGTGGCTGAATAGAGACGTTTCTTTCCTCCCCACATGGATAGAAGTAGATAAACCGGAATTAATTCTAATTCCCACATGATAAAAAAAAGTAAAAGGTCCCGAGAAGAAAATGATCCTATTTGACCGCTGTACATTGCTAACATCAAGAAATGGAATAATCGAGAATCCCGAGTAACAGGCCAGGCCGCTAAGGTAGCTAAAGTAGTGATAAATCCTGTTAATAAAACGGGTCCTATAGACAGTCCATCTATTCCTAATTTCCAACGGAAATCAAAAAAATTGATCCATTTATAGTCGTCTACTAGTTGGATTAATGGATCGTCCAATTGGAAATGATAACAGAATACATAGGTTGTTAGAAGAAGTTCTAACATGCATATACATATAGTATACCACCTAATTACCCTATTTCCTTTATGGGGAAGAAAGAAAATTAAGGAACCCGCAAATATTGGTAAAACTACAATTATTGTTAACCAAGGAAATTTGTTCGTGGTAAAGACAAGATACGCTTGGACCAGAAAAACATGTGCCCAAAAATATCTTATTTTTGGGCACATGTTTTGGCGGTAAAAAAAAATGGACTCAAGGAGAGGTTTCTGTAACGTATTAATAAGCTATACCCATACTGCGGGTTGTTTCATGCCATAAATAAACCCGAACACTCAAGAAATCCGTTGGGCAGGCGGATTCGCATCTCTTACAGCCGACACAATCCTCTGTTCTTGGAGCGGAAGCTATTTGTTTGGCTTTACATCCGTCCCAAGGTATCATTTCTAATACATCCGTAGGACAGGCTCGGACACATTGAGTACACCCAATACATGTATCATAAATCTTTACTGAATGCGACATTGGATCGATATTTTTGAACGTGATAAAGTTTCAATCTAGTAAATTGATAAATGAATTATATATTTAAATACTAATACTAGATGAATCGATGAGTTACCCGGTTTTTTCTGGATTGACAGTGCCAAACTACTTTGATTTCTTATCTTTGTGATAACATGATCATACCTTACGTGGCACACATGCTAATTTTAATTGATTTATGAAAATTCTAATTTTATTTTAATAGGATAATATTACTTATTCAACAAATTAGATTGATTTATACGAGTTGATTTTCTGTTACGATAAATTGATGAAACAATGGCGAGTCCAATAGCGGCTTCAGCAGCTGCAATAGCTATAACAAAAATAGAAAAAATTGCTCCTTTTAATTGACGACTATCAAAAAAATCAGAAAATGTTACAAAATTGAGATTAACCGCATTTAATATAAGTTCAAGACACATAAGAGCCCTAACCATATTTCTACTTGTAATCAATCCATATAGACCGACAGAAAATAAATAGGCACTCAAAACAAGTACATGTTCGAGCATCATTAACCAACTCCTCATCAATCTCGATTCATTTCAATATGAACAACAATTTAACCAATTGGATTGACTAGAATAATGAAATAAAGGAATATATTGGGAATAGATCAAACTAATAAAGACTTTCTCTTTTATATCCAAAGTCAAATAGAAAAAGGAAATGCATCTGATAGCTCATAACAAGGGTTTTCCGGTTCTAAAGAGTTATTATTGACGAGCTACAGCAATTGCGCCGATTAACGCAACTAAAAGAATTAGTGAAATAAATTCAAACGGAATAAAAAAATCTGTTGATAAATGAATCCCAATTTGTTGACTATTACTTATCAGATCTTGCTCTATAATCTGGCTTGCTTTTGTAGTCCAAATAATCCCGTACCATGACGTATCTGGAATAGTAGTAATTAGTGAAAAAAAAATACTTGTGCAGACCACGGAAGTTACTCCATCTCCCACGGTCCAAAGGCGGAAATCTTTGGAATATTCTGAACCATTTATGAACATCACAGCAAAAATGATTAAAACATTTATGGCTCCTACGTAAATAAGGAGCTGCGCGGCAGCTACAAAATGCGAGTTTGATAGAATATAGAATAAAGATATACAAACAAAAACAAATCCCAATGAAAAGGCAGAATAAATGGGATTGGGAAGTAATACTACTCCCAGACCCCCTAATATAAGACCCAATCCCAGAAAGACTAAAAGAAAATCATGTATTAGTCCAGGTAAATCCATTATATATAAAATAAGAGATAAATAAATCAAAATCTTTCATAACTTTATTGACACCCGGTCAGGAAAAAAGAGGGAAATCTACTTTTTTATAATAGTTCTTAATTATTATTAAATTAAAAATTCCATTTTCATGGATATGGATTGATGTAGATATAGTTATTGGCCTAATCTCTCGAAAGAGTAATTTAAATCTATATATTTGCAAATCCTCAATATAGTCATAGAAATTTAATATAAATTAAAACATGATTCTCGTCTCCTAATCAATATAATCAATATAATTATGAATATATTAATAAAATTCTAGTTATTCACCAAATAAAAAGCCTCATTCTTTTAGATCAAAATGAGTTATTAAGTTTTTATTTCAGGCAAATTTAAAATTGTTCGAATTGTGTAATCGTCAATTACTGACATTGGTAACCGACCCAAAGCAATTTGATTATAATTCAATTCGTGACGATCATAAGTAGAAAGTTCATATTCTTCAGTCATTGATAAACAATTTGTTGGACAATACTCAACGCAATTACCACAAAATATACATACTCCAAAATCAATACTGTAATTAAGCAATCGTTTCTTTCTAATATCAGTTTCCAATTTCCAATCAACAACGGGCAGATCTATAGGACATACGCGAACACATACTTCACAAGCAATGCATTTATCAAATTCAAAGTGGATTCGGCCGCGGAAACGCTCGGATGTAATCAATTTTTCATAGGGGTATTGAATAGTTACAGGTAAACGATTCGCGTGTGATAAGGTAATCATAAAACCTTGACCAATATACCTTGCGGCTCGTACTGTTTGTTGGCCATAATTCATGAACTCAGTTACCATAGGGAACATATCGTGAATATCTATAAAAAATAGGATACTTGTTTCTTTCTCTTGTTTGGGACAAGTCATGAATATAGAAGTATTTTTACAGTGAAAGAAGTTGGGAAGAAGTTGTTAATAATAGATTACCTAGAGAAATAGGTAAAAGAAATTTCCATCCAAGATTTAATAATTGGTCCATTCTCAGCCTCGGTAAAGTCCATCTTGTTGCGATAGGAATGAACAAGAACAAATAAGTTTTAGCTAATGTAATAAAGATACCAATTATTGTTCCAAAGACTCTACCCCTTTTAGTAATTTCAAAAAGCTCGGGAACAAATATGTATGGAATAGAAAGATTCCAACCCCCCAAGTAAAGAACTGTTACGAATAATGAAGAAACTAGTAGATTTAAATATGAAGCAACGTAAAATAAACCAAATTTGATACCGGAATATTCGGTTTGATAACCTGCTACTAATTCTTCTTCTGCTTCTGGTAAATCAAAAGGTAATCGTTCACACTCTGCTAGGGAAGAAATTAGAAAAACTAGAAATCCTATAGGTTGACGCCACAAATTCCATCCCCAAAAACCATATTTTGACTGCGCTTCCACTATATCAACGGTACTTGAACTGTTAGATAATCATAGTGGATGATAACATCACTGTTCCCACCCCTATTGCAGAACCGTACATGAGATTTTCACCTCATACGGCTCCTCAAAGGTCACAAATAAATCTAAGGACCCGTCCTTATTTATTTTTCTTGATATGTTTGTAGGATAAATAGAGATAAAATGAAATCTATTGTAAGGTCCCCATTAGACACTGGAATTCTGTCTGCTATATTTATTTATACTATAATAAAATAAATTTATACTATAATAAAATAAAGTGCTTCTGAATTCATCTTCTCTTTTAATAATTTAATCTTTGTTGAGTAATAACTTAATCCTTGAATAAAATCTTTCTTGTAACAATATCTATAGATATTTCAACCTAACGTTTTCAATTACGAAATCCAATTAGACCTTGCATTAGTTCATGAATCATGACAAGAATTCTATCTCTATATAGAGAAAGAAAAAAAGATATTTTTTTTTTTAGCGCATTCAGTCTTTCGATTTTTTTCGTTCCTATTCTCCTTTCTCAAAAAAAGGGGACCTTAAACAAAGTTAAAGGATTACTTCGTTCTTGATAGTTATTTACTTAATCGGTGAATAGAAGTATACTCTGGATCGGAATCGTGGGAAGTACTCCTTGATCATTTCTACCAATTTAAAGCCCCAATTATAATTCTTTTTATACACAGAATACACTTACATAATCTCTATTACGAATCCTTTGTGTACCTTAGTGTTCCTAGCTATCCACTTATTTTTATCAATCCACTTTTGGGTAATACATATGCTAATAGATAGTAAAAACCTCATAAAGTAGATCTTTTGAACCCGCTTCAAGTCATCATGATTAATCAATCAATCTTGGGGTAAACAGTCTCTAATACTTAATGTTTACTTTTATTAACTCTTGTACATAGGAAATGAGATTCAATCTTTTACTGCAAATTTATAAGCCGTTTCTTTCACTCATATAACTATCTGGTTTCCTTCATCAACCCCCGAATAATGAATAAAAAACGAAAATATATATTCAACTCATGACATTTCCTTCCTAGAAAGAAAAAGTAGGGTCAAATTTATGTCTTAACGAATCACACGTAGAGATATTGATAACACACATAGAGTTAATGGTATTTCATAACTAATTGATTGAGCAGCAGCTCGTAGACCACCTAAAAAAGAATATTTATTATTGGAGCCATATCCTGACATAAGAAGGCCGACAGGAGCTATACTTGAAATAGCAATCCATAAAAAAACACCGATACTGAGATCGGCTAAAACAAGATGATCCCCAAAAGGAATTACTAAATAACTTAATAAAACGGATATTACTGCTATAGACGGTCCAATACTGAATAAACGAGTATCTCCTCTAGATGGAAGAAGATTCTCTTTGAAAAGTAATTTGGTACCATCTGCTAGAGCTTGAAGAATTCCCAAAGGTCCTGCGTATTCAGGACCAATACGTTGTTGTATACCTGCAGATATTTCTCTTTCTAACCAAACAATTACTAGTACACCTATTGTGATTCCTAATACAGGAGTAAAAATAGGGATAAGCATCCATATGATCCCATAGACCTCTTTTAAGGATTCCAATCTAGAAAAAGAATTGATAGCTTGTACTTCTGTTGTATCCATTATCATTTTAACGATCAACTTCTCCCATAATGATATCTATACTACCTAGTATCGTCATAATATCAGCCAATTTCATCCTTTTAACTAACTGAGGAAGAATTTGCAAATTAATAAATCCTGGCGGTCTAATTTTATATCGCCAAGGAAAAACACCCTTATCTCCTATCAGAAAAATTCCCAATTCTCCCTTTGGTGCTTCAACTCTCACATAAAGTTCTTGCTTCGACAATTCAAAAGTCGGAGAAGGTTTTTTACTAATGAATCGATAATCAAAGTCATTCCATACAGTATCTTTTGCTCTATCAAAACGGCGTATTTCTAAATTTTCATAGGGCCCTCCCGGAATTCCTTCTAGCGCCTGTTGAATAATTTTTATGGATTCCGTCATTTCACTGATTCGTACTAAATAACGAGCTAATGAATCCCCCTCTTTTTGCCATTGGACTTCCCAATCAAATTCGTCGTAACACTCATAATGATCAACTTTACGAAGATCCCATTGTATTCCGGAAGCTCGTAGCATAGGTCCCGACAAACCCCAATTTATTGCTTCCTCTCCACCAATAATGCCTACTCCTTCAACTCGTTCTAAAAAAATGGGATTCCGTGTAATAAGCTTTTGATATTCGGCAATTCCTGTTAAAAAGTAATCGCAAAAATCCAAACATTTATCTATCCAGCCATGAGGTAAATCAGCAGCGACTCCTCCAATACGAAAAAAATTGTGCATCATTCGCATACCGGTGGCAGCTTCGAATAGGTCATATATCAATTCTCTTTCTCGAAAAATATAGAAGAAAGGAGTCTGTGCCCCAATATCTGCCATAAAAGGGCCAAGCCATAACAAATGTGAAGCTATACGACTTAACTCCAACATAATGACTCTGATATAACTGGCCCTTTTAGGGACTTGAATATTCCCTAATTGCTCTGGTGCATTTACAGTTATTGCTTCTGTGAACATAGTAGCTAAATAATCCCAACGTGTTACATAAGGCAAATATTGTATAATTGTTCGATTTTCCGCAATTTTTTCCATACCTCTGTGTAAATAACCCAATATTGGTTCACAGTCAATAACATCTTCACCATCTAGAGTAACAATGAGTCGAAGAACACCATGCATTGATGGGTGGTGAGGTCCCATATTGACTATCATGAGGTCTTTTCTTGTAGCTGGTACAGTCATAGGTTTTTCCTGATTCATTCTTCCATGAATTGCTGAAAGCGAAAAGAAGTTCATCAAACTTTAAGCGAATAATTCAAACTAACTCTTCAAATTAACGAGTTTTTCTCTCTCGAATATCCAACTGTCCTATTAATTCTTTATAACGTGCTCTGTTTTTTTTTGACAAATAAGCCAGCAGCCGTTGACGTTTTCCCAGAATTTTCCGCAGACCTCTCTGAGATAAATAGTCTTTTTTGTGTAATTCCAAATGTGAGGTAAGTCTCCGTATCTTGTTGGTGAAACTTACTACTTGAAATTCAACGGATCCGCTATTTTCTTTGTTTTCTTCTTGTTCTTGCAAAATAATTGAAATAAATGAATTTTTTACCATAAAAGAATTTCACACTCCCCTTTTTACAGATAGTTATTTTATTGGATCAGTAATAATAGTAATAATAATGTAAGAAATTTTAATGTAGTATACACAATAATCAAAAATTTTTTATAGATTCCTGTTTTTTTCAATGAACATTAATGAATCCTTTTTTGGAGTTCATTTGTATAGTCATACAAAAAGAGGATACCAAATCGTTTAGTACGAAGATTCTGTTGATTAATTTATAGCTTTAATTTTTACGCCATTTACTTATCCTAGAGGGGGATGTAAGACAGCGCATATGAGCATCGGGTTGTTTGCATATAACATGGATATTTACAGATCACGGACAGAAAAACAAAAATGAAAAATCTGATTGATAGAACAACATAATATATAGAAAACTCAAAAATTTAAATCAGGGGTACATATATATCCTTAACATACTCAAGCGGCTCCCATTATTGGTATCAAACCAATAGCGATTCATACAAGCTAAATCTTCTAATCGATAATTAGGCCAAAAAAATAACTTGAATTTAATTAATTCATTTTTTTTTCGGTCGAAATTTTTACTTTCATCCAAAAATTGACTCCAATTTTTTATCTTGTTCTCCTTGGAAAATGTTTTATTTCTATGCGCACCATTCTGATTCTTTAAATTCAAATTGAAAGAAATTAGAATTCGCAATTCTCTACGACGTCTAGATGATAAAATTTTTTCAGGAACAAGCAAATCATAATTATTTTTGTCTTTATTTAGAGTTTTCCTTTTATGTCTTGGAATGGATTCATCAAAATTATTCTTAGCAACATTTTTGGGGTTTCGGTATCTTTGATTACTTTGGTGCTTACTTTTATGAACCAATGAAATACCTATGATTTGATACATAAAAAACTGTCCGTCATTTTTTACAGATAGACGGGTAGGTTCCATAATTAATATTCCCTTTTTCGTTAATTGTGTAAGATTTAAACGCCTTCTCATTATATCCAGATTCATTTCTTTCCTTTGAATATAGGATATAGTAATTTTTCTTACATTTATGAGGCTAAGCAGGAGACCATATATCTGGATATTATTCATCATTTTTTGATTCAATTGATTCAAACGTCCAGTCCATCTTAATTGAAAAGGAAAATCTCCTTTAAGCAATACTTTTAGTTTTTCGATCGATTCTAAAAAATATTCTTCAATATTGTTTTGATTCTTTAATTCAAAATATTGTTTTGAATTTGATGGTCTAAAATTTAAAAAATATTCATTCGCCTCTTGTTTTCCTTTGATATTTGGATTTTCACTAAAATTTGGATTGATATTCAAATTAAAAAGAAGTAAGTTGCTTGGGATAAACCAAGGTTTCTCTTTATATTTATGATAAAGTATTAAAAACTCTGGAAATAAAAAAACTTTCGGATTCGATATGAGGTGATTTAAGATTAAGAATTTTTCATTCATTCCCATCCAATCAAAAGACACCCCCATCCAATCAAAAAAGACCTTTTTATAATTGATTTCGGAATTTGATTTAATTGGAAGATAAAAAAGACCATTATTATGAGAATTCTCCGTTATTTGGTCCTTATTAGGTTCAACCTGAATATTTGTATTAAATTTCCAACCCAAATATTTTCTATCTGTATTTTTTTCCATATATATAATATCACTTTTTTCTAGATAATTCTTGATAGGAATATTATTGAGTATGTTAAAAAAAGTTTCTTTATTTTTGGTGGAATTTTCTTGCTTCTTTATTGTTTCTAATGATGATCTATAAATATCAGACTTATTCTTAGTTTCAGAATTCATATATTTATATGAGAAAAGATCATATCTATAGTTTTTTTGAAAATTCTCCTCTTTATTTGGTAATAAATATACTTTCCAATTTTGTTTTTTTTTGTAATCCAATAATGGGTCTTTTTCATAGGAATACCTTTTCTTTAAATCATCATTTTGAGACATTTGAGACATATGGCATTGATTTATTTGATTTCGCCATTTTTGTGGGACTAATGTAGACCATGTAATCTGAGATAAATCATATTGATAATGACTTCTTAACCAGTTTTTCCATGGATTCTTTTCATAATTTGAAAGTTTGTTATGTCTTACTTTGGAATCAAATATTCCTTGTGTTCCAAAAAAATCCTTTATTTCATTCTTAAGAAAAAAAGATGGTCCATTATATTGAAGAATAGATCTTAACTTATTGAAGTTAATAACTTGGGTTTGTGATAATTTAAAAAATACATATTTTTGTGACAAGTAAGATAAATCAAAAAAAATATGTGGCTTCTGCTTACTATTTCTAAGATTATCAAAAGCCTTTTTTATAGTCATAGGCGAAATGAAGTCAATTTTATTTTGTTTTTTTTTATTAATTCTTTCTTTATCTTTATTTATTTCATTATTGTCAATGTATTTTTCAAGAATTTTTTTTGTTGATTCCATAAAAAGTTGTAGAGAAATTCTGCGCATATTAATTATACATAAAAAGATATCTACGTATATTTTTTCAATGCAAAATTGAAATATTAATTCAATATTTTTTCTTTTTAATATTTTCCAAATTTTTGGGGGTGATTCTCGATTAGTCTTTTTATTTTTTTTCATTATTTCTATTTGATTTCTGATTGTGTTTCTTCTATCAATTCTATGTTTAATCTCTTCTTTTGCCTGTGAATAATCTCTAGATTTATTTTGACTAAATGATTCATGAATTATCTGAGTGCTGATTATCGAATCCTTTTCTGTTTGAGTTTCACTTGATTCATATATTTCTCTCGGTATAAATAATGGAATTTTCTTTCCTTTTAAAAGTATTTGTTTTAAAAAGAAAAATGCTTTTTCTTGTTGCTTTGTTATTTTTTTTAAAACTCTTTGAACTCTAAAATTAAAATTTCTTATTTCGACTTTGTAGTCTATATCTTTAAAAACGGGTTCAAAAAAGGAAGGTGTTTTTCGAGGAGGACCAAAAGGATATTCTGTTTCCATTCCCAAAAC
>JARVZY010008056.1:15000-20520 GCA_030686995.1 Artemisia argyi | reverse complement strand
AGTGAGATGACCACCAAAATTGACGCATTGTTGAAAGTCCTCAATGACCGAGAAATGGGAGCACTCCCAAGCGACACGGTCAATAATCCGAAACTAAACGTTAATTCCATATCATCAGTTTCGTCACCCACTTCGTGTCCACAATACTACTCGGTTAAATCAACGAGCACGTGTTTCAAACAAAACCAAATTCTTCAAAAGGACCAATCAAATAAAACCCCCGATATAAAACCGGTCAAAAGTATAGTTGAAACACCTCCTACGCAAGACCTTGACGATGAATTCAAGGAACTTCACCTTGAACGCCCCGTCATTGATGTCTTACCCCGTGCTCCCTACTATAGTGCCCTCCTAGAAAAATATGAGAAGTTTAAACTAGGTAAAAATGGGACCACCTTTGTTCAAAACAAGTTGCCTAAAAAGCTTGATGATCCGGGTATATTTGTTTTGCCTTGTAAGATAGGAAGATCCGAATCTTTCGACACACTAGCCGATTTAGGGTCAAGCCTCAACTTGATTCCCTTATCCCTATTCACCACTCTTAAGCTAGGAAAGTTAGAGGAAACGGAGGTATTGATAGGTCTAGCGGATGGGAGTATTGCCCACCCGGTTGGAATGATTAAGGATGTAGTTGTTCACGTACGAAAGTTAACTATCTTAGCGGATTTTCACGTCCTAGACATGATTAGTGACACTACATGCCCATTGTTGGTAGGAATAAGATTTTTAGCAACCGCTAGCGTCATGATAGATTGTAAGGAGTCTAAGATAGCGGTAGGTGAAGGCGATACTTGGTCGGTGTACGATGTTAAGAAGCATAGTTATGATTGTGATGATGAACCGACACCACACTGGGTAGAGATGAATAGGAGACCATCTACATATGGACCTTGGATAGAAAGGAACTTTATAAGACCTCAACGCCCATTCTATCTAGAAAAGGATTTCATTGAAAAGACACATTCGGTGGAACAACTCATAGCTAGAGATGAAGAGCTAGATCCCTTTGAGGACCCCTTAGTCTTTAGGAAGATGATTGAGTTCTTGAGCGTAATGCCTATTAATATAGAGATGAATAAGTGGAAAAGAGAGGGAGACAAGTGTAAATGGAGGTGGGACAAGCCACCTAAAGAAGGTGACGGATCATGGCATATGAGGATGACTTTGTATGATCCTGATGGAGAAAAGTTTGAAAGGTCATACCGTACTAAGAAAACCGATAGGAAGTTGAAACCTAAGTTTGATCCCAAAGATGTCCTCAAAGAGGAACTCACCCGTATCACGTAGTAACCCATGACCTTGAGTCTAGCTACAAGACTCGTAAATAAAGAAAAGCGCTTCTTGGGAGGCAACCCATGCTTTGTGTGATTTTATTTTGTTTGTTTGTTATTTGCTTCCATATGCATGCTTTATTTTTATTATTGGTAAATCATGTTTCTAAACTAAAAAGTAGAAATACTTTACTTTGTTGTTTTGGCCTAGTCTTAACTTCACCCAAAAGGTATTTTTGCAAAAGATAAGTGTAAGAGGAAACCCCAAATATGTTTTTAAGAAACAAACCGATCATGATTCTCCACAATATTAAGTGAACATGTATATTCGTATTTGTTAGAGTCAAATGCTTGTATTGAGTCATAATGAAGTTTTGCAGGATTTTCCAGGAAGTAGGACCAAGTTTTTCCAGAAATTTTCCGGAAACTTAACACAAGAATTTCTGCAGGTCACTTCTGACGGCGTCATGAGCTTGCTCTTGACGGCGTCACGTGTAAAAATCTGGAAATTTTACCTGTTTTGTTTTTTCTAACGGAGTTTTAAGATTTTTGTCGAATTATTAAGTTTTATAATCTCCAGGAAATCTGCAAACTTCATTCCACAAGCATTATATCTTACTTTGTTTTCTAGGATTTAGTAACTTATGTAGATTGCCGCCGATTTTATGCGAGGTTGTCTTGTTTGTTTTCTCAAGATTTACAGGTTATATATGACAAGAAGATGATTTATATTCTGGAAGGGAAGTTTTGATTGTTCATTTTCTTGGAGGAAGATCTAACCTGGCCACCTTATTATCCATACTGAGCGAATCAGGGGAGTATTTGATTTCATTCTTTTTACTTATTTCACTTTTACATTCTTTACTTGAACATTGGGGACAATGTTTATCTTAAGTGTAAGGGGAGGGTAAAATGATGATACCTTACAAATACACTTTCGCTTGAGTTTGTTTGTTTAATAGTAGATGTGTAATAAAACTATGAGAAATACTTGTTAGTGCAATTTTAGCGCCAAATTTAAATTTTTTTACAACATTTAGGAGTGAAACTTTAGCCATAGCAAGCGTCTCATGGATAGGAGATTGTATGACTAGCACAAAACCGTACTTTCAGAAAAATTTTCCACCCAAATATGTGAGGTTCGCCTTTAGATTTGATAGGAAAAGCATTCATTATTAGTGCTTATGAGTGTACCGGTAGCATTTAGATTCTAGAACTTGCGTTAGTGATGCATCCCGAGACCGCTAGTGAGACGATATTCGTGTAGTAGGATTTACTACATGATAAGAGGCATTAGGATCACCCTTGTGTTAAACCCGTATCATAATTACTTGACCATTTAAGTCATATTACTTGGCTAGTTAAGTCAACTAATTTTTCCCACACCTTAGCGTTGTACTCATTTTTACTACACGAAACCCCTAGTACACCCCTCCGAGCCTATCTTTTCGTTTCTAACTTTAAGCATCTTACTTAAAGGAAGAATTTGTTACACCCCACTTAAATGTACACCTAAATCGCCTTAGCCTTCCGTGTATGCACTCATCTTTAGTGCATTATTGTTATTTGTTAAACCCTAAGTTAAATATCTAATTGATTACATGGTTGCTAAGTCGAGTCATATCCTTGTACATATTGTTGTGGGACGATTGGGACTCATGGGTAAAGTACTTATTTTATGGAGTAATGGGGAAGAACATCATTTATTACCCCCATATGTACGTTAATCTTAAAAGTACTCCAAGTGTTTTGATTATCTTAATTCGAGTCATTAGATTAGTTTATTGTAAAGTATGTAAAAATTCAAGTGTAAGGGGAATTTACATTCCCTATGATGTATTATTTTGGATGGTAGGGTAACAGTGTATGCAAAAAAAAAAAAAAAAAGAAAAAAAAATAGAAAAAAAAAAGAAAAGAGAAAAAAACATACGGACTACCATCCCGTTTCATTCTATGTTTATTTTATGTTTTTGTTATTTTTCATTTATTAGCTTAAGTCGAGTCTAGTCTTGGCTTAGCAACGCCATATTGTACATGTAATTAACCAAGATTGTTAACTTGCCACCAGTAAAGACTGCCTATATCCAACAAAATCTTGTATTTCATATCCCTACACCTAACGTTACAACCCTTTAAAAAGACCTCTTTGATAGTTTATCCTAGGTGCTTACGCCATGTGGTGGAGGTTTTATCCTTTCCCAAGCCTATGGTAATCTATTTTGCTATGACAGGTAGTGAGAGATGTTTTCCATTTCCATATTGTGATATTACTTTATTACACCCTAGAGATGTGAATATCTAAACACTATTTGTGAGGTGCTAGTATATGACCTCCGTGCTTGTCTTTGGTCTTTAGTGGAATGATTATTTGTTGTAATTACTTTTATATTAGTGTTAAATGACCCCTAACTTGTATTTTGACTAGAATAAAAGCGCATTTGCTTGAGGACAAGCAAATCTCAAGTGTAAGGGTATATGATGAGGCGAAAAATGAACCACTTTTAGGGGGTCATTTAAGCCCGAATTGAATTTATTTGATCAAATATTGCCCTAAATCGTTCCTTTTATGATTTTAGGTATTTTGGGAGTGAAATCTGGAAAAGGAAGCAATTCGGACGTTTTTGGAGCATAAAAGTGAAGAAAACGCCAAAGACTTAATTTCCCATGCTGGGAACAGTGTGTGACGGTGTCAAGAGGAACAAGTTGACGGCGTCAAGAGTAAAGATCATGATGACCCAGTACAGAAATGAAGGCGTCAAAAAGAAGAGCGTCAATAGTTAAATGTGTGACGGCCTGGAAAAATGGAATACATGACGGCATCAGATGTAGATCAAGGCAGTCCAAGGATTATTTTGGCGGCGAGATGACGGCGTCACAAGGTTGTTCTTGACGCCGTCAGCCTCTATTATCTATATATAGTTTTCTAATTTTCATTCATTGAGAGGAACAAGTTTGGAGAAACCCTAAGGCCGAACCATATACGTATTTTACAGCTTTTTCAAGGGTTTTCAGCCCTTGAACCCTTACATGTGTTATTGAGATAAGTATTCTTTTAATTCAATCAATATGTCTATGTGTTGGTTGTCTATATCTTGTGCTTGTCTTGATTCCACCATGCTAAGCTAGATTTATCTTGTGTTTGCTTAGATCTAATGAAACCTAGATGTTAATTATGTGTTGATTACTTGTTTATGGTTGTATTGGATGAATGATTTCAATGTTAGGCTTAAGAAAACTGGCAGATCTCCAATTGGTAACATGCTTGAACGTCTTAGGAAACATGAACCGATGTGTACTAGGTTTTATTGGTTGTATTTAATGCATGAGTAAATTCTAATGATCCCATGTTAGGAGCTTCTTAGCCGGCTCGACATAGGAGTGAAGTAGGCACTCATAGGATTGGGGAGTTAAGTACGCCACCCCATGAATGGTATTAAGGAATACAATCCGTCATCCACGCAACTATAATAAGTAATTAACGTGTAAAAGATATCTAGGGAGTAGTGAAATCTAAGTAAACACATTTCTCCACTTATTGCTCACAACCTTAGTTTAATTTAGTTTATTTTCATTTCTAGTATTTTATTTTGATTGCATCTTAGTATTGGGTTAGTTGACTAGCAACTAATTCCGCCCATATCCTTCAAAACCCGAGATTCTTACTTGCTTTCTAAAAAATATAAAAATACAAAAAGAATCATCTCTCATCTCTAGAACTAGTAATTAGGTTTTCTAATCCTAGCGACACTATTCCTAGTTGAACGATCAATCCCCCGGTACTTGTCATTATACTATACTACATCGATCAGGTACACTGCCTGGTGGGGGTTGTAAGCTTCTCGAGATCCCTCGAGAGCTAAAGCCTGGTGCAATCCCTACGCATCAGCTTCTCCGCCAACATAAGAAGCTTGTGGGTGTAGTATTTTCAAATCTCGAGTTGGGTACTCGGGGAGTGGAGTAAGGCAAGGAATGTGACATTGTAGCTGAACCACTATAAATGCTTATGCCAATGGTTTTATCTTTCTTTACCTCACTTCGTACTTAATATTCTCATATATCTATCTATCAATATCCAAAGTTCAAAATGGATTGACATAAGTCAATCTAAATGTTTTTAAAACGAAGTTTTAATTGGTAAAACTATTCAACCCTCCATTCTAGTTTTCTATAGAAGGCTATCCTTAGAAACGATTAATGTTTGGTGGCCAATGGCGAAAGGCCAGCTGAGGTCATGGATGACAGTAATGGG
>JARVZY010008056.1:0-12500 GCA_030686995.1 Artemisia argyi | reverse complement strand
TCATATAAAACATGTATGTTTTCTTACATACACCTTAATACGCAGGCATGTGTATTAAGGTGTATGTAAGAAAATATACATGTTTTATGTGAATATGCATGTTTTCTAATGCAAAATTAGAGTTCTCACAGTTCCCGCAATTAACAGGGTTTTGAAAATAAAGCCCCCCCCTATATATATATATATATATATATATATATATATATATATATATATATATATATATATATATATATATATATATGATCATAATGGTCTTTTTCTTCTTTCTTTGATAATAGTTTTCTTCTTCTTCTTCTTCCATTGGTACCTGTGGCAGAAAGAAAAAAACAAAGAACAAAAAACAAAAAACAAACAAAACCACAAAACAAACCACGAACCAAATAAAATAAAATAATAATAAAAAAATCTTTCGCTTAAGCTGGTTCCTACGCCGCCACAACCTACCAACCGAGCTCCAGTGCGGTTCCTGGCGCCATCGCTGATGGCTTGAGGCTTCATGGGTTAACGGTGTAAACGTTAAGTTATTTTGATGCATTTCTCAACTTTTAGTGACTTCATATTTTTAATTGCTCATCACAATTACACAGATAATCTGCAAAATTTTCAAAATATATGCAATCATTAAAATCATACAACGTCGTATATCTTACAATCAAATAAAACCACAAAAATATTTTTAGTAGAAGAAACACTCATAATTAAAAATAAAAACATGTTCCATACACAAACTCTTTAATTTTAGACATAGTTTTATATAAAGAAGAATCCTTGAAAAATCAAAACCCCAAATCTAGAGTTTGAACATGGACTCTTAGTGGTGGTGGTGAGAAGTGAACGAGTGGGGTTTTCTACGGTGGAGATGATGTTGTTGACGATGCTTCGAGCTGTTTGGCCAGTAGTGGGTGTTGGATGGGGCTAGAGGCATCAGTGTTCATCGGTTTAATAGTGGCTACACAACAGCGGGTTGTAGGTAATAATTGTGGTATGGTGTTGAGCGGTGATGTTTGTAGTAATCGTGAAGACTGAAGTAAATGGGAGATTGGAAGTTGGTTTTAGAAGAGATAAAATTCTAAGGTAAATGACTTTGTATATCTCTTTAAATGCACGGTACAATTTTAAGAGAAAAAATCAATTATATAAAAAGTAGCCAAAATGAGAAATGATAGACCCACTCAAAAAATCCACAAAAAAATCCACTCGTTGACGTGTTAGCGAGTGATTGGTTTGATAAAAAACAGGAGAGAGAAGCTGTCACAAAATGCACCAATTACTCGTTGTCAGCGAGTGAATTTTTTGTGTTAATTTTGTGAGTGAGCCTAGCATTGCTCATCTAAAATAGATAAATATAGCCATATAAGATGCCATGTTAGCAAAAAATTTGCCACATCAGCCGGTTGCAAATACTAAGTTAGACAATAGTGATTCAGTTAGTCATTTTGAAAGTTAAATGATTTGAATAAATTAAAAAAATGATGTAAATATATAAAAAAAATTGTATAGTGTAGAGAGTGCAAAAAACTTTAGATTACGCAACAAACTAAATAATTTAATGATAAAATCGAGTTAAAATGATATTTTAGTTATTAATTTTTTAACAATTGTTTTTTTTAAATATTATTTTTTATATTATTAAAATATAATTAATTTTTTTTACTTTGAGTTTCTTATAAGTTTAAAATTATCTTTTATTTGCATTATGTTTCCCACTAGTCAAAATATACAACAATTTTGTTTAAGCATGTAAAATTTCAAACATAATTTTATATTCTTAAATTATAAAGATAAAAATATTCGTTATGGTAATTACGTTTTTAAAATCTTAAAGTTACTTATTTTCATTCCAGTTGAGTAGAAGTTAACGAAGCAAATTAAGCTTAATTCCCACTTGATAAATGAAAAATCTTATTAACAACAACTTTTACGTCAGATTATGAATAATTGAATAGTTATAAATATTAACGCTAAGTGGTTTGGTACTTTGTCGACACACGTAAATTTACATTAATAAAGTAATACGGAGTGCGTTGAGAATGATTTTTTAGTGTTGCTAAGGGGATCGGCAACGGTCACGGGAAGAGGAGGGCGGTACCGTGGTACCGTGCGGGAACACCGCCGCCATCCCCACGGTACCGCACGGTAAGCTTGTGGCACGGGAATTCTTCTGGCACGGGAAGGAGCGTGTTTTTGAACGTTGGAATCCTTTTTGACCGTTGGAATCGATCGTTTTAAGGCAACGGTTAGAATCTTTTTTTTTTTTAATTATTTTTTTTTATTTTTTACTTTGGTATATATACACAGCTACACAGTCATACAACACACACAAAAAAAAAAAACATACCTACCGCACTGCCCATTCAATCCGATCTAAAAAAAAAAAAAAAAAACTCAACCATATGGAATTTAAAAGAATTGGTTCGACTCTATTGTTGGATGAGCCGTTTCAGTGGTCCAACGATAGTAGCCTCGAGGTTTTTGCTAACACGATTGACGAAGATGAGGTAGCTGATACGGCAAGGTCGAAGCAAAAATCAGTAAAACGCGATCGGATCAAAGCTGCAGAAAGATTGCATCTTGATTATTTTTGTGAAGATCCCAAATTCGACCATGAGTTTTTTGAAGATAGGTATCGTATGCCTAAAAGTTTAGTTTTAAAAATAACGCGCGCTATTGAGGCTAGATTCGAGTATTTTCAAGAAGGTTATGATGCTAGATCAAAAAAAAGTTTCACAGCCATACAAAAATGTTCGTCTGCCATTAAACAACTCGCAACCGGTGCACCACCGGATGAGTTTGACGAATATTTAGAAATGGCACAAAGAACGTCACGTGAATGCCTTCAATTTTTTTGTGATGCTATTATTCAATTGTACGCTCGAGAATTCCTACGTACGCCAACAAGCCATGATGTTGCACGTTTGTACGAAGCACACGAAGAGAGACATCACATTTCGGGTATGATCGGTAGCTTGGATTGCACACATTTTGTTTGGAGGAATTGTCCAGTGGAATTGAGGGGTCAATTTAAAAGAGGTGATCATCAATACCCGACGATTATGATGGAGGCAGTGGCGTCTCAGGATTTGTGGATATGGCACGCGTTCTTTGGACCGTCGGGTTCAAACAATGATGTGAATGTTGTGATGCAATCTCCACTATTCACCACCGAGCGTAATGGTACGGCACCTAAGTGCCCATTTGTTGTGAATGGCCGTATGTACAAGCGTGGCTACTATCTAACCGATGGCATATATCCGACGTGGTCTACTTTTGTTAAAGCGTTCAAATATCCAACCGACCCGAAAGAGAAAAAGTTCAAGAAAGTACAAGAGTCGGCTCGAAAGGATGTTGAACGGGTATTTGGTGTTCTTAAAGGTAAATGGGGTATACTGAATCGACCCTTACGGCCACACACAGTAGAAAGAATTAGCAAAATAGTGTATACGTGTGTGATTTTGCACAACATGATTATACAAAACGCCGGTACCGCAATCTCGCCAGTTCATATTCGGGATCCTCCGATCCAACCGGTATTTGACAAAGCAGCCTTAGCCGAGATACGAGATGAGGACACCCATTTTCATCTTCGATTTGATCTTATGGAGCATATTCACGTTCAACAATTACCATACCTTCAGGTGGACGATTCCGACTATGAAGTTTAGTTTTTTAGTATTATGTAATTTAGTATTTTAATATTATGTAATGTTATTTTATGTTTTTTTAAGAATATTATGTAATGTTTTATGATATTTAATGGAATTTTAGTTTTTATTTTTATTTTAAAAGAATTTAAAAAAAAGAAAAAAAAATGAAGTGAGGGATGGTGGTGTGGTGTCACAAGTGATGCCAACAAAAAAAATGGGTGAATGATGTGGCACAAAGGGATTGGTTGGGAGTGAGGGATGGTGGTATGGTGTCACAAGTGTTGCCAACCCTCTAACGACAGCTTTAAGGGCTAAGGGGGTGTTTAATTTCGACTTAATTGACTTAATATGAAAAAACTAAATTAATTAAGTTATATTAATAAAAAAAGATTAGTGTCATTTCTTAATTAAACTTAAGTTAATAAAAATATTTAACAAACAAAGAATAAAGCGTAAAAATTCAAAATTATAATGAAAATAAAGAAAGGGGAAAAGCAGGTGGTGGTAGTGTTGTTGACTTGACCCCATTTCCAATTCCCCATTTCCATTCACCAAAAAAACACACACAAAAACACTAAACATATGAAGAAGAAATGGAATAATATGTTGGGGTTTTAACAAATCACGCGATTCCTCATCTGAAGATGGTCATTCTCAACATACCCAGATCACCAATCATGCATTAGGTAACAACCCAATTCATCTTTCTGATTTAATTACTACTAATATGGATAAATTTGATAACTTTAGTACTAATTGTGATCTGGGTCATGATAATTGTGATAAGGATTTGAATTTAGATATCGATAATTATTTACTTTTTAAGAAAGATATGGAGGTAGATGATGATGATGAAATTAAGAATGAGGATGTTGATGTTGGTGGCTATCCTAAGGAAACCATGATTAAGGATGATAATCAAACCCCTAATAATGATATTGATGAAAGTTTGGGGTATAGCGGAAAGAAGCGAGGTAGGAAGAGAAGAAAGATTTTGGATTCTCCGAAAACGGGTGTTGGTGGAGAAAGTGTGTTAAGAAGGAGTGCGCGTAGACAAGCTATGATTTCTGCCGAGAAACATCATGAGCTGAAGCCCATAAAATATGATAATGATGTTTCTCCGGTTATAAGTGTGGTTACGGAGGATCAGCCTACGGTGTCTGGTTGTGAAGAATTGCAAGAACCGAGCGTTGTTCCGACGAAACTGGAGTTCCCACCATCGACAGGGAATGTGAATCTAGATGGTCTTCCGGTACTTGATCTTTTCGCTGTTTATGCTTTTCTGAGGTCGTTTAGTACAATATTGTTTTTAAGTCCATTTGAGTTGCGGGATTTTGTGGAATCGATTAGAAGCAAGTCTCCTACATTATTATTTGATTCTATTCATGTTACGCTTTTGCGTATATTGAGGAAGCGATTAGAGTCTCAATCAAGTGAGGATTCAATATCGGCTACTAATTGCCTAAGGTATGCTTCTTATGCTTTCTTTATCTACTTTAGAGGAAGAAATTCGTACTATTCACCTGTTATTTTTTGGGCTGTGTTTTATGTGAAAAGCGGAACAAGTCAAATGGGTTAAATGTCGCCAAAGATTTATTTGTAATTCCTTATAGCTTCTTATAACTTTTTACATCAACAATCTGGATAAGTATTATAGTCTAATATTGCTTCTGCTAACACGTTTCGTATTCAGATTTTTATCTAAAAAAAAGGCTAAATGTATTTACATCCTACCCGACCTGTTTTAACCCACGACTGCCGTGAGTGCCCGTGACCTTTTTCACTAAGCTGCCAGACATCTGTTTATTGTTTGCTATATGTTATTTGAGTATTTCTGTTTTTTTCATTCATACATGATATAAAATGTAGGGATCTTAATTGGGATCTGCTGGATTTGATCACGTGGCCCATCTATATGGCAGAGTACCTACTTATGAAACCTGATTTTAATCTTGCTCTCTTGAAGTCATTCAAGACTGACTACCATAAACAGTCGGAATTTGTCAAGGTTGAATTGTTGCAGTTTATATGTGATGATGTGATAGAAATCGAAGCTATAAGTTTAGAGCTTAATAGAAGGATCATGGTAGGTCAACCTGCTAATGCTGTGGATCCCGATTTACGTACAAAATCGCCGGCTTCTAAGAGAAGGAGGACGAAATCAGGTAGTTCAGGCATGAGTGAGGAGGTCATTGATGAAATCGCAGATTTGAACAGTGATGAATGTTGCCTTTGTAAAATGGATGGTAACTTAATATGTTGTGATGGTTGCCCTGCTGCATATCATTCAAAGTGTGTTGGTATTGCAACTAATTTGTTGCCGGAGGGCAATTGGTATTGTCCAGAGTGTGTAGTCGGCAAGAAAAATCCGGAAGTTGATGTGGCGAAATCTATTCGAGGAGCAGATTTTTTGGGTATTGACCCGCATGGGAGATCATATTATAGCAGCTGTGGTTACCTTTTGGTGTAAGTTCTTTATATTATTTTTACAAGTGAAGTAATTTTCTTTTCTGAATTGGATTGGTTTTTTTTTTTTTTTTTTTTTTTTTTTTTTTTTTTTTCTCTCTCTCTCTCTCTCTCTCTCTCTTATCAAGAACTTAACTTAATCCCTTGCCTAAGGCAGCAATTTTGATCCACGAACTTTCTAAATAGCCGAATTGGGTTAATTTGATCTACAACAGGTCAAAATTTAAGGTTCTTTATTATTTTTTTTTTTATTATTTTTTTTTTGGCTATTTTATTTTTTTCGTATATAAAAAGGGAACAAGTCAAATGTGCGGATGGGGTTAAAAGTTTAGTGAGTCAATGCATACAACCACCCACATCACTTACTTTAGTTTTCATAATATCGTTTTTGTAATGATATCTGATGGATCAAATTATAAAATATTAATTAAAACAAAATGGACAAAAAGTGTGGGTCAACCAAACCAGTAGTGCCCGTCTCCACCTGTTATAAACGATTACCTAATCCCCCCTTTTGTCACCTCTGTTCTTGTTGGATATCTCTAACTGATTACGTGGATGCATCTGCAGGTCAGATAACTGTGATGCGGAAACCGCATTTCATTACTATCACATGAATGATTTGACTGCTCTAATCAACACTCTGAATTTACTTAAGGGTTACAAAAGTATATCAAATGCCATCACCAAGCACTGGCGTTTATACACAAAACTTTATGGTGAAAAAGGTAAGCTGGATTCAAAAAATGCTTCGTTATGTGTGGATCCTCTTCTAAAAGTCGCAACAGAATCTTCAGAAACTTGTGTGGAAACAGACAGATCATTAGCTCACTCTGCTGGATCTTCTGAACTTTCTGAGGTTGTCACACCGGCTGCCTCAAAAACTCGACGAAAGATAAACAGATCTTCTCGTGTTGGGACAAAGGTTGATTCTTCGAACAATGGATATGAATTATCCAAACTGTCTACAAAGGAAGGCATGTTACAGCAGTTAGAGATTGGTTATCTGAATTTATATAGCTTTGCTAGAGTTGCATCATCAGTGGCCAGAGATTGGATACCGAAACCATCAGACAAGGCATCTCAAACACCTACAAAATCACTGGAGGAGTTGATTTCGATACAGATAAAAATCATAACAAAGACACCTGTTGATTTTTGCTGGTCTAATATCCGGAAATTAAGTGTGGATGCTCGAAAAGAAAAATGTGGGTGGTGTCTTGCTTGCAAATTTCCTACGGATGATGGCAATTGCTTGTTCTTCGTGAATAACCCTATTGATGTGGAAAGTTTTACAAGTGAAGTGTTAGGTTTTGATTCGACGATAAGCAGGAATAATCGTCTTACTGATTGCATGTGTCATATCCTCTACATTGAAGAACGTTTGCATGGTCTGTTGTTGGGTCCTTGGCTTAATCCTCATTTCCCAAAGATTTATCGTAAAAGTTTCTCGGAGGCGTCTGATATAGTTACAGTCAAAGACCTGCTGCTTATGGTAAGAATTTATAGTTATTTGATTCATTTAATATTGCAGATGGTTGAATGGTCAGTCAATTAGAGTTGGCCTGTTGAGCGGGACGGGCTGGTTGGGTTATTGGTCGGGCAATTTTTATAAAAAATAAGATTCTAAATGTGATAGCCATATTAGTCATCAGCATATTTGTTTGATAACGCGAGTTAGGATCTTTGATACATTTAAATACACTCCAAATGACCTTTTGATCCTTTAAGATATAGCATAACGTATGCTAACCCAATTGGTAGTAGTTGCCACCGCTGCAATCAAGGATTCTTGTATTTGCATATGCATTTAAATTATATTCCTCTAATTCATAGATAAATTTTTATCATGTGATATAACATTCTTGTTCCTATTTACTACTTAATTTAGTAATTTGGGCAAAAGGTGGATCAAGATGGTATGTGAACCATGCCAACGAATGTGGATTCCTTTATTGTTTGAATTTTAATAAGCTCATGGGAGTCCTATTTATAGATCTGCGTAGTAGGTTGGTAACTTATCTGTCTATTTTAATGTAGCACTAGACAATTCTAGATTTATTATCCAAGCCTTCATTTACTAATTTGGGGTTATAGATATTTTTATATGAAATTATAAAATTGGCCTAAGAAAACAGAAAAAATAAATTGAAGAGATGTCATATCTTAGGGATTTAAGATATAAACAGCATCTTTGCACACACTCAGAAAGTTTTGAAGTCTAAACGAATTAATTCTTTTCTTTAAATGCATTCCCTGAAAAGTTTATCATAGTTATGCACACCCCCCCGACAGAAAGAAGCTTTTCTTGATCTACCACCCTACACCTTTACGAGGCATACTAATTTTGGTATAGGATTCTCGGTTGTTATTTTCCTGATGAAGCTACATAATTTATGACTTTATAGTAAGATATATGAATAAATTCTGTCAGTTACATTCATTTGGAGGGATAGTGACCCGTGATCGTGCCTGTTAGGCCACATCTTGTTCCACTAGTCCAGATATTTCATGTGTCAACAATCAACATGCTTTCGTCGTCTTATGCTTCTGTTTTAACTCAGCGGAAGTTGCAGTTCATGTGCTTAGTTTGATTCCAGTATTATTTAAACCCTTTACTACGCAAGGTTTTCTCTATACCTAAAATTATCTCAACACCAAAAATATATGGTTTTTTGGCAATTTAGCTTGTTTTTCTCTTTGCTTTTACCTCTTATTCTTCATGCTCATCCAGATCCTCAATAGTTTGTGTCATATCAGGGGTGCTAGGACGTATATTCATATGGGTGCGAACTCCAGAAGTTTCGATTTCAGAATATACTGTGGGCTTGCTTGTTACTCTATAGTAGCCTTCCTTCAATTTCGCCAGTAATTTAAAATGATAGGATGACTAGGTGGCCATTTCCACTTATGACTGCCACAGAAGGAAAATAAAAATTGTGGACTCTCATACTTCCTACATATAGTAAAGTATTAAAGCATGTTTATAATAAATAAGAGGAATCATCAAGTTAATAGGTTAAGGGTTGGGTTTGAGTTTGTCATATATGATTACAATCTACAAAATAGTAGACTGAAGTTGTGATAATAATTATGTGAAATGAGTTGACTTAAGACCATTGTAAGCATTTGATTATGAATTATGCAACTTTTTGACTCATTTAACTGGTATGACTCATCCTATTTGACCTGTTTGTTCTGTTCCTATCATAGTATAACCCGAAAATATCTGTTTACATGAAAATTGGTGAAATTGCTCCCTCCATTGCTTTGATTATGCTCTAATCTAACACTGTAGTTACAGCTGTGTTGAGCCTTTTGGTGTACAATAATGATTATCCGGAAATATAATACGATCTGTCATGCAGAACTTGACTTACGATTTATGCTACTTTTTGTCTTCAGTTAGAGTCCAATATTTGGTTACGTGCACTTTCGGATGAGTGGTCAAAACACGTGGATTCAGTGGTCACTGTGGGCTCTGCTTCTCATTTTGTGGCTAAGATTCGTATGAACTCAAAAAATTTGATTGGAAAGAAAAGATCTACTTCGGATTCTGAGCCACATTCTCTTAAAAATGCATCTACTGGTATTGGCCTATATTGGTGGAGGGGTGGCAGGCTCACACGAAAGCTTTTTAACTGGAAGGTTTTGCCTCGCTCCTTGGCTTGCAAAGCTGCCCGTCAAGGTCAGTATCCAATTAACTTACTCATGTTGTTTCTTATTCAATTTAAGATAGACAGTCATCCTCAAACTTTTATTAATTATGTTTGATTAGGCGGGGGCAGGAAGATTGATGGTATAATGTATCCAGAAAATTCTGAATATCCAAAGAGAACCAAAGCTATTGTGTGGCGAGCTTCTGTCGAGTCCGCAGTTACTGTGGAACAGCTTGCTCTTCAGGTACCTTCACTGCTTCTTGTGTCTCTGACTCTCTGTTATGTGGTTTGCTTAACTATTTACTCTTTGTCCCTGTGGCCATATTGTTAGCCAAACCTAGAGGTGGTGACATTTAACACTTCACCTGAAAGCGGTTAATTTGGGCTAAGTTTATCTCAAACATGTACAAAATTTAAACTTCAGCTAAAACAGAAACGGGTCAAGCTGGTTGAAAATTGCCTGGCCCGTATTAAATACTTGTAACCTTTTTTGTTGCTTTATTGTAAGGGAAAATTACTAGATAGAGTAACATATTATCTGCGTAGAATACTTTTCCAAAACATGATTTTCTTAATTAGTTAAATGAATACAAATTGAAAAAAAAAAAAGATAACAAAAATACAAATCAGAGATGGCTAACGACGAATATAATTCCTCGTTTCCTGGATTATAACAAATCTACGTCACCAGTTTCACAATCTGCTTATGACGGCTGCGACGACAGGCATGATCACATCTCCCCCCATAAACCCCATCTCCTGCCATCAACCAAGATCTACGTTTGTACGTTCTTTTGGTTCGGTTTGGTAGTGGTGGTCGACAATAGGTGGTGGTGGTGTAGATAGTTGGTGGTGCTGGTGGGTTCATGAACATGAATACGGTCAAGTATATATCGAAAATATATTAGTTAGCATTATATGTTAATTGGATGTTATCAGCAAATATGGAACGTTAATTACCATTTACCATTTGAAGGTTACTAGGTCACCAGTTTCCTGAGTGAACGTTTCAGCACAGTATCTTACCCCAATTGGAAAAGCTAAATGCTAATAATATGTTGCCCAAATTGAAAATTGAAAGATAGCCTGTAAGTGGTTTAAGTAGGTTTGAGCTAGATCGTTGCACTCCTGCCACCTCTTGGCAAAGTAGGCTGCTGGGAAAGCCCCTTCCTGTCGCAAGAGTGTGTCATGCGATCTTGCAATTTTTTGTTATCAGTATGAAGATTATTAGATCAATAGTTTAGTTTTTGTAATTATATGTATTACATTAGTAATCTATAAAGTTACAGAAAAGAAGTGTTTGTGGGTCAACCATCATGACCTGCTGATATTGTTAGCTAAACGCCTAAACCACATAATTGGCCCTTTATTCGAGTGACATTTAAAAGCGATAAGGATTTTTTTTTTTTTTTTTTTTTTTTTTTTTTTTGTTTTTTTGTTTTTTTTTTCCCCTACAATGGTATTATGCCGATAATATCTGTTAGTTAAACCTCAGAAGATTTTCAGCTGATTCGTGATTCTACTTCTTTTTTATCCTTTTTCAGATTAGGGAACTTGATGCAAACATTAAATGGGAAGAGATTGAGAACACAAGTCATCTGGCAAAGATGGATAAGGAATCTAAAAAGTCAATGAGGTCATTTAGAAAGGCTATAGTACGACGCAAGTCTTTAGAAGGAGCTTCTGTGAAATATCTTTTAGATTTTGGAAAGAGAAGATTTATACCTGATGCCGTTGTAAAAAATGGGTCTAAGATTGAAGAGCCATCAAGTGAAAGAAAGAAGTACTGGGTGGAAGAGCCTTATGTTCCCTTGTTTCTTTTAAAACCTTTTGAAGACAGAAGAATTGCTTACAAGTCCAATAAGATGAGTCTGAGTAGTCTTCCAGTTAGCAGAAGGGTGGTAAAGCCCGCAAAGAAAGATGTTTTTTCCTATCTTCTATCTAAACCAGAAAAACCGGAGAACCATCCATGTGGGCACTGCAACAAGGATGTCCCTGTCAGGTATTTTGCTGTTATCTTTGCTAAACTAACCTCTGGATAGTTTCAGCTCATTTACTTAAAAATGGGTCGATTTGGTTCATCATTCATCTCAAAAGGTTAAGAATCTATTTAGCTAGCCAGGAACGCGTCCAAAGGATTAGAATCTCACAAAGTTATTTATTTATTTTTTTGCATACAACCTCTTTAATATTTCTTTTAAGACTTCTTTACTTATAAATGGGATTCGTTTTTAGACCTATTATTACGAATCCCCTGTTTTTTGCATGTCCCGGAAGTCAAATTTTTTTCACTTATTTCTACTGTCTATTAGATCGATCCCATGTTTACAAACTAAAATAGGAAAGTTCGATTGTCTGTGATATTGTTATTGCCTAGTCAGAAATACAATGTGGATGCATTTGACTTACTGAAAACATATGGATGGAAGTCACTAAATTTATGTTGCTCTGTGGCTCACATACGAAGCGTCAAAATATCCTATATCTTGTGTAACATGGTTGCAATACTTATTGCAAATGCAACTGGAAAGAAAAATGGTTAGATCGTGTAGCCATGCCAATTAGTTTCTGTTAGTAGTTGTACTAACCTATTTTTTTTAAATGCAGGGATGCCATTAGCTGCCGGTATTGTGAAGGTATAGTTTCTACGCTTATCTTCTGCTTCTGCTCCTTGTGAGGGCTATAAAATTTAAACACCGTTCTTGTCAATCTATGTCAAATTATGTAT